>JALIZH010032934.1:865000-910000 GCA_030522465.1 Rhipicephalus appendiculatus | reverse complement strand
TCTCTCTGCTGAGCTCTGCGTCGCATTGCCTGTCGTACTCGCGCACTGACAGTACGCGCTTGACGACAGGACATTGCGCCCGTGTTGACGTGCGTCCTTCTACACGGACTCTGGCTTCTACAAGGACAGTAACTGGCTTCAAGCTCCGGACATCGAAAATGTTAGGAACGTTTCGAGCAACTTCCGTGCCTGGCAAGCCTTCTGACACCGCCGCAGACAATCTGTTCCGGTCGCTGCCAGAGACTGCTCGCTGCTCGACATGTGCAAGAGTGGCTACCAACTCGCCACGGACATTTTATTTCTGCCCTGCAAGTCCCTCCTGCACGACAATTCTCGCCCTCCGTGCGAGCTCCGGGAATAAATGCGACGCTCGGCGAATTCCTCCAAACCTCGGCACGTTCAACGGCGTTAACATAGGCCTAACGCTAATGGCTCTCCTGTGAAGCCGGAGAGCGCGAACTTACGAAGTTGCAAGTCATGCCTGCCGTGGACTCGTTTTCGTTGTGCGCATTCACCAATTCCGTCGACGTCGCCTGGACAAAGGACTCCATTTCATGGCGGACTATACTCCGAGGACCAGTGGAGCCACCCCTCTTCACGGAGTGCTTGGCCATCGGTCAACAAGTAAGATAGGGAGTCCCCGAGCTCGCGAGGGTGGTACGCAGCTTAGAGTATCTGTCAGTTAAGTTTCTCGAATTGGCATTCGCTAGGCGTCTTGGTTACGCTCGAAAAAAATGTGTGAGGTTAGTTGCGTTGTAAAATTAAGCCCGACTTCCCTTTCTGGGCGTGCTGCGGCCACATATCGGGTGTTCGCCGTGACGGAATTCGAGAGGACGGGACTGCGTCACTGGCGTGGCGACGCATATAGCTTCAGGCATAGCTCACTGTTAGGCAGGTAGCTAACACTAGGCAGGGTAGCTTGATAGCCGTCCTCTTTCGATTTCGTCAGGGACATTTGCCCGTTCCGAATGACGTTGCGACCTCGACCACTATTTCGTGATTAGGTATAGTTCGCGCGCGATACGAGTTGCACCGAGATGTGGTTTTCTATAAAGCGAAATGTGGCTTTTGAGGAAGCAAACTGCATTCGGAATTGCCTCGTTAGCTCGATAGCTTTGTAAATGCTGCGGAACTTCTTCGGGCTGCAGGTCAGCGCTTCCTGCTGCAGCCAATGTGAGTGGTCGTCACCATTGTTTCAGTTCACTTGCGTGTGTGGGCACTCTGCCCATTACTGTGGTACGCGCCTTGCTCACTTTATTTGACGCGCCGACTGGTTTGGTCGAGTTCTTGGAACACGGCCCGCGTACGCTTGCGAACCTCGTCTCGGTGAGTATACAACAGCTTGTTCCTACGTTCGTATTTCTAAAGAGTTTCTTGAACGTTTCAGGATGCCTTGTCCCTGCGGGCTGCCATACATCGACGTCTGACCGCGGCAATCATCCGAGCACCAGCACGTGAATCCATCGTTGCGGCGAATCTCGTCGTGCAACCTTGCAAGTGAGATAACAGTGGTATTCCAGTTGGCGAAGGGTGAAGTTTGTGTCTGAGAGCCACCCTTTCCCCACCTCCCCTGCCCCAGTTTTCGTGGCCGGCTGTTGAAGCCTCATCGGGTCTTCTCCGTGACGGAATCGAAGAGGACGGGGCACGGGTTGGGGGGGCGCACCGCATATAGCTTCAGCCTTAGCGAACACGATAGGCAGGATATATGACAGGTGTTCCTCTTTCGATTTCGTCAGGGACATTGAACCCGTTCCGAATGACTTTGTGAAGCGACCACTATTTCGTGTCGAGTAGCCCGCGCGCGATAGTGCACTCGAGCGAAATGTGCTTTCGCGGAAGCAAATGACATCCGGAATCTCCTCGCCAGCGTTTGATATAACCGTGCTGGAAAGCGTAGTGTTCGCTCCAAGGCGCGGTGTCATCGCAATTATTCTGCTGTTTCTGGCTGCTGCGTTTCTCGTGATTCCCATTCTTCACTGTGCTATGCTTACTGTGCAGTTTTGAGGTTTACTTCCAGGCTATCTCTTTAAGAGTCCTGCGGACTTCCGGCGGGTCCATGTGTGGAGTGCAGCCTACGAACTACTCAATACATGGTGAGCAGGCGCATTTTTTTTTTCATTTCCATTGTTTAACAAGCTGCTTTTGCACATCTTCAGATACACCGAGGCCTGCCAGATGACCCGTTCCTGAACGAGCAGTGGCATCGAAGGACTGTCCACCCCGAGTCCACGGTGGAGATTGCGTTGAACAGTGCAGGTCCCCTGTGGCTGTGTCGGCAACGCTTCAATTGCAGATTCTCCTGTCTGCACGACGGACTTCGATAAGCACCATGTATAAACTGCTCTTGGTAAATATCACGTGCGCGCAACTCGTACTGCTGCTGTGCTTATACAGTATAACGATTGTACGCGCGAATTGCTCGATATAACCACGTCATGTAGCGACGAATCTGGTCTCTAAAGATAATGTTGGATATGATCTACGCGTTACAGTCGAAATTACGCCGATATAGCGAGAACTTAAGAAGCTGGGAAACGAAATAATGTGCGTTACTTAGCCCTAAATTGTCCTGTTTCAATCTGTCAGTATTGTACTTAACTATTCCCTCGTTTCATCGATGCAGCTTCCCCGTGTCTGTCTCCCATTGCTACCGGTGACATGATCATGGAACTGGCTCCTGCAGACCGGTTCTAGTGCGTACGTTCCTGAGGTCCCCTTGGGCATCACTTTCCCGACGTACTGCCACCTTTGCACTGCTTCGTTGATCTTGCCATCAGGGCAGACGGCACATCGCTGTGCTACTCTTGGAATTCCATTGGTAGGTGAGAGATTCACACAACTCTTGCTGCGGCTTTGTTTACCTGTGCTTAACAACTCCGCTGTTTGTCTTTGCAGCTTTCCCACCTGTGTCTTCCATTGCCACCCGTGAAAAGGACATCGAACTGGCTCCTGCAGACTGGTTCTAATGTACTCGTTCCTGAGGTCCCTTTAGGCTTCACTCGTCGCGTGACCGAACTTATCGCCACCCTTGTACTGTTTCGCTGATAGCGTCATCTAGGGAGACTGCACATTGCTGCTACTACAGGAGTTCTTTTGGTAGGTGTCACATTCACACAACTCTTACTGCGGCTCTGTTTACCTGTACTTAACTCCGCCGTTTGTCTTTGCAGCTTTCCCACGTCTGTCTTCCATTGCCACCCGTGAAAAGGACATCGAACTGGCTCCTGCACACTGGTTCTAATGTACTCATTCCTGAGGTCCCTTTAGGCATCACTCGTCGCTTGACCGAAGTTACCGCCACCCTTGCACTGCTTCGCTGATGGCGTCATCTAGGGAGACTGCACATTGCTGCTACTACAGGAGTTCTTTTGGTAGGTGTCACATTCACACAACTCTTACTGCGGCTCTGTTTACCTGTACTTAACTCCGGAGTTTGTCTTTGCAGCTTTCCCACGTCTGTCTTCCATTGCCACCCGTGAAAAGGACATCGAACTGGCTCCTGCAGACTGGTTCTAATGTACTCGTTCCTGAGGTCCCTTTAAGCTTCACTCGTCGCTTGACCGAACTTATCGCCAACCTTGCACTGCTTCGCTGATGGCGTCATCTAGGGAGACTGCACATTGCTGCTACTACAGGAGTTCTTTTGGTAGGTGTCACATTCACACAACTCTTACTGCGGCTCTGTTTACCTGTACCTAACTCCGCCGTTTGTCTTTGCAGCTTTCCCACGTCTGTCTTCCATTGCCACCCGTGAAAAGGACATCGAACTGGCTCCTGCAGACTGGTTCTAATGTACTCATTCCTGAGGTCCCTTTAGGCTTCACTCGTCGCGTGACCGAACTTATCGCCAACCTTGCACTGCTTCGCTGATGGCGTCATCTAGGGAGACTGCACATTGCTGCTACTACAGGAGTTCTTTTGGTAGGTGTCACATTCACACAACTCTTACTGCGGCTCTGTTTACCTGTACTTAACTCCGCCGTTTGTCTTTGCAGCTTTCCCACGTCTGTCTTCCATTGCCACCCGTGAAAAGGACATCGAACTGGCTCCTGCAGACTGGTTCTAATGTACTCGTTCCTGAGGTCCCTTTAGGCATCACTCGTCGCTTGACCGAAGTTACCGCCACCCTTGCACTGCTTCGCTGATGGCGTCATCTAGGGAGACTGCACATTGCTGCTACTACAGGAGTTCTTTTGGTAGGTGTCACATTCACACAACTCTTACTGCGGCTCTGTTTACCTGTACTTAACTCCGGAGTTTGTCTTTGCAGCTTTCCCACGTCTGTCTTCCATTGCCACCCGTGAAAAGGACATCGAACTGGCTCCTGCAGACTGGTTCTAATGTACTCGTTCCTGAGGTCCCTTTAGGCTTCACTCGTCGCTTGACCGAACTTATCGCCAACCTTGCACTGCTTCGCTGATGGCGTCATCTAGGGAGACTGCACATTGCTGCTACTACAGGAGTTCTTTTGGTAGGTGTCACATTCACACAACTCTTACTGCGGCTCTGTTTACCTGTACTTAACTCCGCCGTTTGTCTTTGCAGCTTTCCCACGTCTGTCTTCCATTGCCACCCGTGAAAAGGACATCGAACTGGCTCCTGCAGACTGGTTCTAATGTACTCGTTCCTGAGGTCCCTTTAGGCTTCACTCGTCGCGTGACCGAACTTATCGCCAACCCTTGCACTGCTTCGCTGATGGCGTCATCTAGGGAGACTGCACATTGCTGCTACTACAGGAGTTCTTTTGGTAGGTGTCACATTCACACAACTCTTACTGCGGCTCTGTTTACCTGTACTTAACTCCGCCGTTTGTCTTTGCAGCTTTCCCACGTCTGTCTTCCATTGCCACCCGTGAAAAGGACATCGAACTGGCTCCTGCAGACTGGTTCTAATGTACTCGTTCCTGAGGTCCCTTTAGGCTTCACTCGTCGCTTGACCGAAGTTACCGCCACCCTTGCACTGCTTCGCTGATGGCGTCATCTAGGGAGACTGCACATTGCTGCTACTACAGGAGTTCTTTTGGTAGGTGTCACATTCACACAACTCTTACTGCGGCTCTGTTTACCTGTACTTAACTCCGCTGTTTGTCTTTGCAGCTTTCCCACGTCTGTCTTCCATTGCCACCCGTGAAAAGGACATCGAACTGGCTCCTGCAGACTGGTTCTAATGTACTCGTTCCTGAGGTCCCTTTAGGCTTCACTCGTCGCTTGACCGAAGTTACCGCCACCCTTGCACTGCTTCGCTGATGGCGTCATCTAGGGAGACTGCACATTGCTGCTACTACAGGAGTTCTTTTGGTAGGTGTCACATTCACACAACTCTTACTGCGGCTCTGTTTACCTGTACTTAACTCCGCTGTTTGTCTTTGCAGCTTTCCCACGTCTGTCTTCCATTGCCACCCGTGAAAAGGACATCGAACTGGCTCCTGCAGACTGGTTCTAATGTACTCATTCCTGATGTCCCTTTAGGCATCACTCGTCGCTTGACCGAAGTTACCGCCACCCTTGTACTGTTTCGCTGATAGCGTCATCTAGGGAGACTGCACATTGCTGCTACTACAGGAGTTCTTTTGGTAGGTGTCACATTCACACAACTCTTGCTGCGGCTCTGTTTACCTGTGCTTAACAACTCCGCTGTTTGTCTTTGCAGCTTTCCCACCTGTGTCTTCCATTGCCACCCGTGAAAAGGACATCGAACTGGCTCCTGCAGACTGGTTCTAATGTACTCGTTCCTGAGGTCCCTTTAGGCTTCACTCGTCGCGTGACCGAACTTATCGCCAACCTTGCACTGCTTCGCTGATGGCGTCATCTAGGGAGACTGCACATTGCTGCTACTACAGGAGTTCTTTTGGTAGGTGTCACATTCACACAACTCTTACTGCGGCTCTGTTTACCTGTACTTAACTCCGCCGTTTGTCTTTGCAGCTTTCCCACGTCTGTCTTCCATTGCTACCAGTGAAAAGGACATCGAACTGGCTCCTGCAGACTGGTTCTAATGCACTCGTTCCTGAGGTCCCTTTAGGCATCACTCGTCGCTTGACCGAAGTTACCGCCACCCTTGTACTGTTTCGCTGATAGCGTCATCTAGGGAGGCTGCACATTGCTGCTACTACAGGAATTCTTTTGGTAGGTGTCACATTCACACAACTCTTAATGCGGTGGTGTTTACCAGTGCTTAGCAATGCCACTGCTTATCGTTGCAGCCTACCTGCGTCTGTCTTTCATTGCTACCCGTGACAAGGACATGGACCTGGTTCCTGCAGATCGCTTCTGACTGTTTCTGAGGTTCCCTGGGAATCACACGTTACATGGCCAAACTTATTGCTACCGCTGCACTGTTTCTCTTATCGAGTCGTCCAGCGAGACTGCACTCTGCTGCTACAATTGGAATTCTGTTGGTAGGTGTCACATTCACACAACGATTTCTGCGGCTCTGTTTACCAGTGCATAGCTATTTCCGTCGTCTGTCTCTGCAGCTTTCCCGAGTCGGTCTTCCATTGCTACCCGTGATCAGGACATGGAACTGCCTCCTGCCGATTCTAATGCCTACTTCACTAACGTCGCCACGGGCATCACTCGTCGCATGGCCGAACTTAGTGCCACCTATCCACTCTTTCGCTGATGGCGTCATCCGTGCGGACGGGACGTTGCTGCTACCTTTGCAAAAGGTGGGAAAATCCTTCATTATATTTATCGTCCTCGGAACTTTGCCCTCCATGCCTTAGGAGTCCGCACACAGCAGCCGATGTCAATGACAGTCAAGGGCGAAGACTGTGGGCTCCGTGTGCACATACTGTAGACGCCTAGATTCCCCGATCCTCTGCTCTCATTGGCTAATCTTGAGCGTTTGTCGAAGTGTTGCGAGGCGGCCAGGTTCAAGTTCATTCATTTCGTTTATTTTTCAAAAGTAGGCATTTGTCCGGAGGATTGTATCCTAAGACTCAGCTAGGTAGTTCCCTCATAAACACGGTCCAAGCGTTAAACCTCTGTTCGTGCGCACAAATTTGTTCAATTTTGGAAGGTATTTTTCGCGAGCTGTTTCCACTGCATTCAGCATCACTGTCAATCCGCTTAACTTTAATCCGTATATCGTTTATTACTTGCCTTTGTTTTGTTAACGGAATTAAATCCGTGCTGTACTATCTGACTGTGTATGAATTTTACGTACAGTCGGGAGCAATATTACCTGGGACAGTGAAATTTCTCTTTAAATGTCATTAAACCACCTTTTGTGCATGTTCGTGCGTGTGTGCCTGCAAATGGAACATTTAAAAATTTCGGTAGGGGTCACTAAAAGACTAAAATAAAAAACACTATATGAATGTAATGTAGTGGAAGGAGTCTCCCTAACGCATCATATATTGCGTGGCAGAAGCGTAGACTCACGCCAGGCGTCAACACACATGAATTGAGAAACGACTGAGTGTTTTAAAGGTCCACCCATTACAAAGCGCTCAGATTTATTTCATCATCATCAACAACAGCAGAACCATCAACAAAGTGAACAGCTGCGTAGGTTCGCGTGTTGCCCTACGGACGCGTATTGACCCTTCGCTGATTCGCAAAAAGGAATAATTATGGCGTCGTAGGGATTGAACTGTGCTTGCAGTAGACATTCAATGATACTTTGAAACGGCCATTGTAACACGCAGTCGTTCGTTTCCTTACGGCACGGTTGAGGCGTGCACCGAGAACCGAAGCAGGCTAGCTGTTCAGAAGGCGATGCGAATGAGGCCCGGTTACTCTATCGCGATCTGCTCTTGAAGGCGAAGCTCAAGCGTCCTCCAATTTCTTATTCTTTTCATCTGTACGCAGGAATGATAGTGCGCCTGTGTGTCTTCGGCTTACCGGAATTATACTAATGTGCATCTCGTATGTCATTTCAGGCTCCCAACGTGTGTCCTCGCTTGTGGCGCGCTACGGGACATTGGTCCAGCCCACTCGACATCAGCAACATCCGTGGTGTCTCTCCAAAGGGCGACTACATCCAGCCTGATTGTTTTACCAGGGATTCAGGATCGGCAAGTCTTCGCCCGTTTTAAGACTTTGTTGGCGTCCTGCGCTGTCTTCACTGCGTGATGTTCTCCAGAAAGACTGTAATCGTCGTTGCTCGGCCATCAACCAGATGTAGTGCTGCAGCTTCTGCTGTAGCCCATGCAGGAAAAGATATGTCAATTGTTCAGTGTAGCACGCTGCCTTATGTTGAAAGTTGCGTGTTTCTCAGCCCATAGGTGGTGCGTCTAGCGGTTACAAAATAAGAGACCCAAGAGTAAAAAAACAAATCTGCGAGCTACGAGCTTCAAGGCCCAGTCATAAGCACCTGACAATCATGAGCTGATCTGTAAACATTTGGCGGTGAGGGTAAGGACACTTTTTTACATTGTGCGCTTTTGTAGCTGTACATTGATGGTGCTAGTGCCTGTTCGCGCGCAGCACTTTCATTCGCTCACACTGCCTAAGTTCGAAGTTAATTTCTGGTCGTCTTGTTGGGTTGTGAATAGATCGAACTTATGTTTTACTACAGTTCCTTCCACATTGTGATTTCCGTAGCTAGTGTCTCTGGTAACGACCATAACCCTTTGGTGGTTGAGTGGCCAATTGTGGAGACTAAGAACTATCCATTTTTTGCCGGCCGTGCTGGTTGTATATAGGGCACCGAAGTGATTGTACCGCTATTGTCAATAGACAACCGCTTTGGAAACGGTTGAAGCACTTATTTCGTTTAAGCCCTGAGGTTGATCTCGGGGTGTCTCCATTCGTCGAACTAATTTCTTCAAAATTCTTCACGCATTTCCATCGGCAGAAGCCCGTTTGGCTTTGTTTCAAGGGCTGATTTCGGGTCGCTTCATTCATTGAATTGATTTTCACAGAAGCCGTGTATCGCAACAAGCCCGTTTCATTTTGCCCTGAGGTTCGAGCCGGGGGGGGGGGGGGGCGTTTCGTTCATTGATTGCACAGAATTCGCATTTTCGTATCGGTAGAAGCCTATTTAGTTTACTCCCGAGGTTTGCACTCGGGGCGTTTCATTCACTGAACTGACTTGCTCAGGATACGTCGTATCTGTAGAAGCTCATTTGGCTTATTCCCGAGGTTTGAATTCGGGGCTTTTCATTCATTGAGCTGATTTGTGCATAATTAGCCGTGCTATATCGGCAGAAGCCATTTTGGCTTAACTCCGAGGTTAGAACTCGGGGCTTTGCATTGATTGAACTGATTTCCACATCATTCGCCATGCCGTATCGGTAGAAGCCCATCTGACTTATTTCCGAAGTTGAAACTCGGGGCTTTTCATTTGCTGAACTGATTTGCATATGATTCGTCGTGCCGTATTGGTAGAAGCCCATTTGGCTTATTAGCGAGGTTCGAACTCGTTTCATTCATTAACTGAACTGATTTGTACAATATTCGTCGTGCCATATCGGCAGAAGCCCTTTTGGCTTAATCCCGAGGTTAGAACTCGGGAATTTCATGCGTTGAACTGATTTCCACATGATTCGTCGTGCCGTATCGGTAGAAGCCCAGTTGGCTTATTCCCGAGGTTGGAACTCGGGGCTTGTCGTTCAATGAACTGACTGGTACATGAGTCTTCGTTCCGTATCGGTAGAAGCCCGTTTGGCTTATTCCTGAGGTTGTAACTCGTTTTGTTTCATTCAATGATATGGATTGCACATTATTCGTCGTGCCGTACTACACGCCCATTTGGCTTATAGGTTTGAACTCAGGGATTTTCATTCAATGAGTTGATTTGCACATGATTCTTCGTGCCGTATCGGTAGAAGCCCATTTGGCTTATTCCCGAGTTTGGAACTCGGGGCTTTTCGTTCAATGAACTGATTGGTACATGATTCTTCGTGCCGTATCGGTAGAAGCCCATTTGGTTATTCCCGATTGTGGAACTCGGCGCTTTTCGTTTGCTGAACTGATTTGTTCTTGATTCGTCGTGCCGTATCGGCAGAAGCCCATTTGGCGTATTCCGAGGTTTGAACTCGGGGCCTTTTCATTTGCTGAACTGATTTGTACATGATTCGCCGTGCCGTATCGGTAGAAGCCCATCTGGCTTATTCCCGAGGTTGGAATTCGGGGCTTTTCAACCAATGAAGTGATTTGTACAAGATGCGTCATGCCGTATCGGTAGAAGCCCATTTGGCTTATTCCAGAGTTTGGAACTCGGCGCTTTTCGTTCAATGAACTGATTGATACATGATTCTTCGTGCCGTATCGGTAGAAGGCCACTTGGCTTATTCCCGTGGTTGTAACTCGGGGCTTATCGTTCAATGAACTGATTGGTACATGATTCTTCATGCCGTATCGGTAGAAGCCCATTTGGGTTATTCCCGATTGTGGAACTCGGCGCTTTTCGTTTGCTGAACTGATTTGCTCTTGATTCGTCGTGCCGTATCGGCAGAAGCCCATTTGGCGTATTCCCGAGGTTTGAACTCGGGCCTTTTCATTTGCTGAACTGATTTGTACATGATTCGTCGTGCCGTATCGGTAGAAGCCCATTTGGCTTATTCCCGATTGTGGAACTCGGCGCTTTTCGTTTGCTGAACTGATTTGTTCTTGATTCGTCGTGCCGTATCGGCAGAAGCCCATTTGGCGTATTCCGAGGTTTGAACTCAGGCCTTTTCATTTGCTGAACTGATTTGTACATGATTCGCCGTGCCGTATCGGTAGAAGCCCATCTGGTTTATTCCCGAGGTTGGAATTCGGGGCTTATCGTTCAATGAACTGACTGGTACATGATTCTTCGTGCCGTATCGGTAGAAGCCCATTTGGCTTATTCCCGATTGTGGAACTCGGCGCTTTTCGTTTGCTGAACTGATTTGTTCTTGATTCGTCGTGCCGTATCGGCAGAAGCCCATTTGGCGTATTCCGAGGTTTGAACTCGGGCCTTTTCATTTGCTGAACTGATTTGTACATGATTCGCCGTGCCGTATCGGTAGAAGCCCATCTGGCTTATTCCCGAGGTTGGAATTCGGGGCTTACGTTCACTGAACTGACTGGTACATGATTCTTCGTGCCGTATCAGTAGAAGCCCATTTGGCTTATTCCCGATTGTGGAACTCGGCGCTTTTCGTTTGCTGAACTGATTTGTTCTTGATTCGTCGTGCCGTATCGGGAGAAGCCGATTTGGCGTATTCCGAGGTTTGAACTCGGGCCTTTTCATTTGCTGAACTGATTTGTACATGATTCGCCGTGCCGTATCGGTAGAAGCCCATCTGGCTTATTCCCGAGGTTGGAATTCGGGGCTTATCGTTCAATGAACTGACTGGTACATGATTCTTCGTGCCGTATCGGTAGAAGCCCATTTGGCTTATTCCCGATTGTGGAACTCGGCGCTTTTCGTTTGCTGAACTGATTTGTTCTTGATTCGTCGTGCCGTATCGGCAGAAGCCCATTTGGCGTATTCCGAGGTTTGAACTCGGGCCTTTTCATTTGCTGAACTGATTTGTACAGGATTCTTCGTGCCGTATCTGTAGGAGCCCATTTGGCTTATTCCCGAGTTTGGAACTCGGGGCTTTTCGTTCAATGAACTGATTGGTACATGATTCTTCGTGCCGTATCGGTAGAAGCCCATTTGGGTTATTCCCGATTGTGGAACTCGGCGCTTTTCGTTTGCTGAACTGATTTGTTCTTGATTCGTCGTGCCGTATCGGCAGAAGCCCATTTGGCGTATTCCGAGGTTTGAACTCGGGCCTTTTCATTTGCTGAACTGATTTGTACATGATTCGCCGTGCCGTATCGGTAGAAGCCCATCTGGCTTATTCCCGAGGTTGGAATTCGGGGCTTTTCAACCAATGAAGTGATTTGTACAAGATGCGTCATGCCGTATCGGTAGAAGCCCATTTGGCTTATTCCCGAGGTTTGAACTCGAGCCTTTTCATTTGCTGAACTGATTTGTACATGATTCGCCGTGCCGTATCGGTAGAAGCCCATCTGGCTTATTCCCGAGGTTGGAATTCGGGGCTTTTCAACCAATGAAGTGATTCGTGCAAGATTCGTCATGCCGTATCGGTAGAAGCCCATTTGGCTGATTGGTTGGAACTCGGAGCTTTTCATTCAATTAACTTGTACATGATTCGTCGTGCTGTATTGGCAGAAGCCCATTTGGCTTATTCGCGAGGTTGGAACTCGTGCCGTTTCATTCACTGAACTGATTTCCGCGTGATTCGTCGTGCCGTATCGGTAGAAGTCTGTTTGGCTTTTTTGCCCGAGGTTTGAACTCGGGGTTGTTATTTCAACCATTGAACTGATTTCTTGTGAAAATGTCATTGTGTGGAAGCGTTTGAAAAAAAAAACTGTTGGGGTTTGCTGAAATGTTTACTGCTGTGCGGTTCTTTCGTTGATTAAAGAAATTCTTAAGCAGTTTCCTTGTCACAGACAAGGGTTTCATACAAGTTCTCGCTCATAATTTCTGATTGTCCCCGCAAACACCTAGATGTTTTAAGCGGCACGTCGTGACGACTTTCTTTTTGAAGCTCCCGCTCATTTTTGTGTTGGCCGTCGCGGTGCAATGTCACCTGGAGTGATCGGTACTTTTGATTGACATCCGCTTTTGGAATCTGTTAAGAAAACTTGTTTATTTGGATTTGACCGGTGGGCTGACCTTAGAGTGCTTGTTTCCCTCATTGTTCGGATTTGCTGTGTAATCATCCTCGCATGGGAAAGATTGAAGTGCTCGTTTGGAGTCGCCCTTGACTTAATCTCTGGCATGTTTCATTCATGCAATCCTTCTCTCGTTGGAAGCGAGGGCTTCATACTTGGTCTCCGTTTCTTTTCATGTCGCTCATCCCGAATTCAGAACCTTGACACACCACTACAGAAGTGCACAGTGTGAATAAGTGGGAAAGGGGTGGGTGTTTACCCTCGCCATCGAACTTTCCAAAGACACCAATTTTTGACATTCGAAGTCGTACCCTTTTGTATGCTCTATTCCCTTTTCGTTCATAGTGCTCATGTTCAGTCATTGCTCTGATTTTAATGTTCATACACTGCGTGCTTTTCGCGACAATTTTAGGCCACTTTACAGCCATGCTACCCCTACCAAGAGCAATTCATCCTGCCATTGGCAACTGATTATCACTTGTACGGCGCTCTTTGGCCATCTCTGGCCTTTGCACTCCCCTAACCCCCCATTAATCGTCATTTTTTTTACTTTCACAATAAAACTGGTTTGCGGTGTAAGCCAGCGTGCTCGTACTTTATGCGGTCGTCGAGTCTTCGATAAATGTGCAGAAGGATCCGCTTAGAAGTGCCGTGCTGTCCGTGCTGTGCATTTTCTCTGTATATCTACGCTGTCTGTTACTGTTAAATACATGAACTGCTAAGGCAACGTCGTCGGACCATGGAAGCTGGCATAGTTTGTTGCTGTTACAGATGCCACACACCGTCCGGCACCGGGTCAGCGTATTGTTTTCCAAGGTGGGGAAGCGTATATCTTTAGAGTAGCTCATTCTGTCAGCTGTTTGTACCTCAGACTGTTCCTCCACTGTGGCTGCTTGTTAATCGCCTCCATTGCCTCAACGATGCCATGGTTAAATTCAGCAATTTAAAGATTCATAATTATTGTGTAGACTACATAACCGATTTTGTTTTCATGACTGAGCTCAAATATTTGCACATTGCTTGGAAAGTGATTAAAAATGTTGTGAACGCTGTCCTTGGTAAATCTCCACAAGGTCTGCTCTTTCGTGCGCACATCGATTTTCTTTCGCCTCGACGTATACTTTCAACCACAAGCACAATGGTACGTATGTTTCTTTGTTCGTACGTTCTTAACATGTGCACTCGTTATACTTATGTATTGAAACCTTTTTTGCTCTGAGTTAACATAACTGTAGTTCAATAGATATATATCTAGACAAGAGCAGATAAGGTGATAGATTGGATGAAGGCAAACTTGCCTGGCTAGATCGAAATGCGTACAGATGAGAGATCAACACATAGAGATGAACACTGAAAGAAGGAGCGTTAAAACTGACGAGCGCAAAAAGAAGACCAGACACGGGACAGGCGCTTCCCATGTATGGTGCTCGTCAGTTTTAGCACTCCTTCTTTCAGTGTTCATGGATAGCCAACTAGCCCAACAGTCTGTTCTGCTAAAACATAGAGATGGCAACAGAGATATTTATATGCCTAATAAGTTGAGAAAACCTGTCTTTTCTAGAAAGTACTTCACAAGGCCCTGTGCGTGTCGTCAACTGCTTGTACTGCAGATATTTTATGCAGCGTCAGCTTATCAGTAAAGAACATGGACTGTGTACATAATCCACCAGTGGTCACGTGACAGACGTAATGATCTCTTTAAGGGCTGTTAATAAAGCAAAACGGGCCATTCTTCTTTTCCCCTGCGCGTGGTGCCATCTCTTATGCAAGCTATATTAGTCTGTAGTTTTCATTTTACTTAAAGAAGGGACGCATTTGAGATACTTTTTCTGGCAACCTTATGGATCGCGTAAGGTTAGGTTGTCCGTAAACGTGTTACTTTATTTTGCGGAATGATACGCCACGAGATGGCTGGCCAGCAGCCACTCTGGTACAGTGATATGCATTGGCGCAAGAAATGGCCGCAAAATATCAATATTAATGCCATAACTGTGTCCTGCTTCTATCTCACTGCAAAGCGGCCCCATCGGCATGTGCAATAACGCGCAGTTTCAATTTTCCTTTGGCACGAACAAAAGTTGCACACGCGTGCTTGTTTGACAGTGTATCAAGATGTCGTCAACAGCGTTGATGCGACCGTCTAGTGGTCTGTCGTTCCCAAGGAGGTTGGTCTGGCTATGTAATAGCATCATTATGTGATGTGTAGTATTGTGAGCAGTATGGGTGAATATAAAACCATATGAAGAACAGCCTCAAGCACAACCGTCCAGCGATACGGAGGGGCCATTGTCGAAAACGACGTCGAAAAAGGGAGCCAGGTAAGATAACCTGCGGCAGTTCTTCATCTGCATTTCTGCGCCATTTTCGGCATGTAGCTGCGATAACGCCCTACGGCGTCTCCATGCTTCACTACTCTGAATCTAAGGTGCAGTAAACAGCGCGTTGTTATCGTTAGTTGGTAAGATTAGATTTTGCGTTAGTTTTGAATATAGCGAAGAGGAGCTGAAGATAAGGAATTGAAGACACCGAGGTAGCATGTTCACCTTGATGAATCAACGCAGAAATTGATGTCACTCAGTCTAAGTGTCACTTTGCATATTCATTTTGTTTTTTTTCGTTAGGCGTCGAGCATTTGCAGCGACAGTTGCTGTTGGCTAAATCTGCGTTTTCTCGAAGACACAAGATGAAAGTGGCTACGGAGCTGGGCATTCGAACAAGTGGCTTCAAGCTTTCTCTGGGCATGTCCCGATGCCTTCCGTGTGAACGTAGTTCTTTTTTTTTCGCAACCTTTTGCCTTCAAGTATGAACAACACACTCGGCCAACAACGAGTTCCGCTAATGTCCACATGTTTTACGAAAAAATGAGTGGCGGGCAGGGCCCTTTTAGGGGGGGGGGGGGGGTCTCCTCACAGTGAGAAAGCACCCGTTCGCCATGGAGCTTTGCCCCAACACTTACAACATTAATGGCAGAAGTTTACTACGGTAGCCTCTGCGATTAGCTCCGGCAACCCAGTGGCGGGCAGGGCCCTTTTAGGGGGGTCTCCTCAGAGTGAGAAAGCCCCCGTTCGCCATGGAGCTTTGTCCCAACACTTATTAATGGCAGAAGTTTACTACGGTAGCCTCTGCGATTAGCTCCGGCAACCCGCCGTTGCTACGGCCACACGGCCGTACCATTCGGTGTTTCCAAGAGAAGTGCAACGGTGTAATCGTGGCCTCCGTGATCAGAACCGGCACCGAGCGCAGCCGGTGGCAATAGAGGAGGCCACGATGCAATAATGGCAACTCCTTATCACACCACTGGGTGGCGACGTTAGCCCAAACCTCGCTTATAGCATCCATCCATATTAGGAAAGCTCTGCGACGCTCGCCCCGAGAAAAATCGCGGCCGAGCTAGAGTGGAGACACGACGCGCGTCGCGTTCCCGTCAAGCCCGGCCGCGGTGTGATTTTTTTTTTAAATGCGTAGCACATTAGGAGTCCGGCTAGCCATCCGGAGATCTCATGTGGCGTGATAAGGCTAACAATCAAGTGTTCAATACAGCCCTAAAACAAAGCAATGCAAAAGACTTGTAAAAATAAGCGAACAAGATCTAAAATAATGTAATTAACAGAAATAACCAAGAAATAGTCTCAATAATTGACAGAGTCATTTACTTAATACAGCTAGACTATATATCTGAACGTGCAGATCACAAATATAAAATAAGGCCATCCTGCGCCAGTGCGGACGTGTACGGAAATTCGTTTTTTTTTGTGGAAACTGTTAATCAGTGATAGTCTGACGTCTGAGCAAAGGTGCAGTGTCAATAAAGATGTTTTTTTTTCAACTTTATAACCACCCATGCTGTAACGCCTCTAGGCAAAGCGGGGATATGTATGATCAAAGAAAGAATAAAGAAATAACTAACAATATCGCTAAAAATGGCCCGGAAACATACGGCTGACTTCCACGCCACGCAAAAGAGGGCGCCGCCACCTCGCCATGCGCGCGATTGCTCCTCCCACCAACGCTCCACCGGCGCCTTCGTCGCTACATCTGACGGGGAAATCTGACGGAACTCACTGCATACGACACGTATCTCAACTGCTGTACCAAGCAGGAAGTCGATATAAAGCTCAGCAAAAAGTAGTGCGCAAGGCAGGCACTGAGTTTGCGAATTTCCCAAGCAAGATTCTACTCCTTCCGGGGAAACCGAACATGCTTACCTCAAACGTTGACGTCAACGGCGGTTTGGTAAACGGAGCAGTGCGAACTCTACAGAGGGGAATCGTTGGGCGCCCATGCTACGCACTTCCTCAGGTTGCACAGTATACATATTGGAGCTGTATTTAGCGCAGGATTTAGAACTACACCAATCGCTACACAAGTTTGTTTCTTCTTTTTTCGCCGGTAAAATTGTTGGCAACTGATTTCTCTTAACTCTTAAACACGCCGTGGGATGGCGACCGTAGCCCAAGTTCTGCGTCCAATCCGCAGCGCTCTTCTGGCTGTCACACCGCTATCTCTCATTGCGCTCTCCCCGTGCGAATGGAACAGATGGAATCGCCTATATTAGCTGCAGCAGCGGAGCGTTGTTGGAGCTAACCGCGGAGACCACGCACCACCTATATAGCGACTGTGCTCTCCCGGGAAGCATCCGCCTTGAATGCGCGGAAATCTTGTTCGCGCGCTAAACGCCATGTGTGCAGCAACCGAATGTTCTGCGCGGGACGCGAAGCGAAGAAGAAGCGCGTGCGCGCGCATTCTCCCTTCTCTGGGGAGGGCTGTTGCAAGCAGTGACGGCGGTGACGCTTTCTATTGTCCATGATCATCGCACCTCGGAATGACCGAACTGGGCTACGGGGACGCCCCGCGCGGGAGCTAGACCGGCGCGCCGTGGGCCGACTGTCTTCATGGCCCGCTGCATTCGCCGTTGTGCACACCGCGGACGCCAGCCGCCACGACGTGTATACCTACGATGCTGCCACGGTGAGTGTCCCGCATGCGATGCTGTCTGCGATTGCCGATGCTTATTTGCCACAAGCGATAGAACGATGTTATATGCACTACGGAGAGCCCCGACACCAGCAGTGGCTATATGCAAGACGATTGGCGAAGTTGTATACGTATCGCTACTTTGTCAGTGTCGGTGGTTAGTCGGTGTCAATGGACGTGGGGAGTGGGGGGGGGGGGGGGGGGGGCTGCAGTAACCCTACGCCATGCCGCTTTGCGGTTCTCACTATGTTGCCAATATCACTATTGCACGACCTGAACAGAAGCGTCACGTATAATGTCGTACGACGTCATAGATAACGTCACTGTTTTTTGCCCTTCTAGCGAAATAGCGGGTACCATAAAGCGGCATAGCATAGATTACTGATTACAGTGACTGCTGCGTTCGGCATTGAGAAAAGCCTACAAGCGCACTTTGATCCCCCCTACTTCATCAGGTTCTTATATGTCTATGTTCACGAGGACATAGCACAAAAGCACTACAGAGCGTTATGCAGAACAAGAACTTAACGAAGTTACTTGAACAGGGAATGTCACTGGAGCCAACCTGACGAATACAAACCCCTTTGTCGAAACAACGGCACCAGTGATCTTCCCTGTTCGAATCTCATCGCATCACGCCTGCATCTTCACCTGAAAATTTCTATGGCAAGAGCGTATGGAATGTGATATGGATGATGACGATGATGATTACAATGACGGCGATCATCAGCTGCAGTGGCACGCACCGACAAATATGAATATGGGCACTTTTATGTTGGCTACTTGGTTCACTCTGAACTTTGTGAATGTACAGCGCGGCACAACCACCTCAAATAAGGTTCAGGAAAATAGGAGCTAGACGATAGGAAATAGCGCAGACTATATATATATAACTGATTTATTCTTCATGAGTGCCTGGAAGCCCATTTGAGGGCAAGTTACGCTTGAGCCACCTAGAGCCCTTCATTTACCAAGAATGACAAAGTTCATTGAAAGGTGCATATCTTACCGACGCGTACGCATTGCTGCTCGTCACGATAACATTGATACAGGAAACCGACCCGCGTTTCCGAGCGTGTAAGGAAGGAAAAAAAAAACAATAAAAAAAAAAACTTTTACGACTGGTGCCCACCTGCAGTTTATTTATGTAAAAATAAAATACAATAAATAACAAAACATGGGACACACATTCCAATTTTAAAGTAATCAAGCAACTTCCTGCTAAAATGCATAATTAGCACACGAAGCCGTTATATTGGATTCGATTAAATGCGGTCGTTAAAAAAGGCCAGCTCCCTCAGCTAGTGACACAGATGGCGTGCTAACGCGCTTGTCACCCATCCGCCTCATAAATAATGCCTCGATTATCCCGAAGCCGATATAGAGATCGCGTGGGGAAATGAAATGTGCGATAAACAATCAGATGGAGGAGAAAAATTACGGCTGATCCCACGCATTATGGGAATCGATTTCATTGGAAGCACTGAGCGCCACGCAAAAAAACCGCCAGGCCTGCGCAGAACGCGCAGCACAGCCACAGCGAAAGCTGGGAGACAGACCTTTAGCCTTTTAACGCGACAGCGTTAAAGAGCTCGTTTCGCAGAAATTCCGGCGTCGGCGTCGGCGTCGTTGGTTGTGAGCGAAAAATCATCATCTTGTCCGTGACCGAAAAATCGAGAAAGATGCAAATAAAATAAATAATAAAAATTTTCGGGTCCGAGTGAGGATCGAACCCGGGTCGTCTGCGTGGCAAGCAGGTGTTCTGCCACACAGCCATGCCTCTGCTTGGATATACTGTGAAAATAACTTCCTCTGCTTGGAAATGCAGTGAAAATAACTTCCATGCTTCGCAAACGCAAGCGTCATTTATATAGGCGTCGCAATATAACATGTAATATCCCAGGAATATTGCCTGGTACAAGCTTAAATTGCCATCGGGCGTCAGAATATGTGACTATCATAACGATTCCATAGTTTAAAGCCAGCCACCCATTACAAACGGCACACACCTTACTGCGCGTATTCCCTTAACACCACGTAGTGGGTGCATAGCAAGTTCGAAAACATTTCCCACATTTGCCGCGCATAATTTCTCCTGATTTAAACCATGCTACCCATTAAATAGTATGCACTAAGTGATTGAAGTACGCAGTAGGGACGGGATATCGGTATCGCGTTCAACTCTTAAAGGCGAAGCTTAAAGGTCCCCCCAATTTTTTTAAACACTCTTGGGGCAACTACTACAAGCCCACTTGCATGATACCCACTACGCCAAAAATTATCATAATTTTTGTGTAGTGGGGAAGCGTCTACTATGCGATTATTTGTCATTCTTCGGAAAAGCGCGGTGCCCGCTACACTCTTGTAACGAAATATGTGCACTTTGCTGATGCTGTGGCTGACGACGATGAAGAATTATGCCTCAGAAACTTTTCGCTTCGTGCAGACGCCATGGAATCAATAACGTCATGTACAGAAATCAGTCATTTAAAATTTCCGTGGAAAAGCCAGTGGTGTAATAACAGACAATTGGAAGTCCTAATAACTAGATTAAGATGTCGTGTTCCTCCGTTAAATTTATATTCATACAGGGCTGGTCTGGCGGTATCACCCCTCTGCAACTTTTGCTTAGAAGTGGAATCAATCGACAGTGATGCTACTGAGGTCTTGTGATTTGGAGCAATTCTTGGAGCAGCAAAATTTTCGTTTTGGAGCACTTTGGAGCAGCAAAAATTTCCATTTTGGAGCACTTTGGAGCAGGTAATTTAGCATATGGGAGCACTCTGGAGTGCTCCCAGATGGAGCAACTAACATCCTAGAGTACACTGGAGAAGGAAGTTGCATTTACATTCAAGGACCTGAATAATTCTTTTGGGGCTCTTGTGAAGAGCTAGAAGTATTTCGATTCATTGCAAATCTGAAGGAACCAATCATCTCAGGAACACTCCCTATTTCACTCGATGATGCAGAAATGAGGGCGTCATGCGGTTGAGCATTTTCGGACAACTTGTTCAGCAATTATTTTCGTAGCATATAAACACAATACCGGTTCAATAATATCATACTTTATGAAATAACATTCTAAATACATGTATGTGATAATCAGCAGACATTGTAGACAATCGCTGCGACGTACAACAACGCCTCAACGCTAAAGACTCACACTGTACCAAATGCATTGCCCTAAGACAACTCCAAGGAGAAAGAGAGGTTCTTTTTCTTCACGATCGATTATATTGCTGGGCGTAACATGAATTCGCTTAGCTAGCCTCATAAAGCCAACCTCCTCCGACACTCCTTTCCTTCTCTCTGAGGCCTCTCTGGGCTGGAGCAAGAGCATTCTCATAGTGCTTCCAGATTATCGTTTGCGCATGCGCACGGTTGCCCGGATATGGAGATCCGCTTCAATCGAGCTTCCGCGAAAATTTCAGGAAGTTCGTTCAACGGTGGACTACATGATTTAACAAACTTCGTTGTCCTTTTGCAGTGAAGTTGTATATGGCTAGGGAATTCTGTTTGTACACCGAAAACCTTGTGTAGTTTTGCCCTCTAGAAAACATGGCAAAACAAAAAATATATAAATAAATAAAACTCACTGGGTACCTTATGCATTCGCCTAAGACGACTCGAAGGCGACAGCCATTTTGTTTTTATTGCGATAGCAATTATATGGACATTCTCGACTTTTGCCGCCGCCGTCATGTTTTGTGTAATGTCCAAATCGATAACATCCCCCCCGCGCATCGTACGTTTTACACGCGGGTAAAAGCACGCGAGCGGGGGGCGACGAATGCGGCTGAAGCAGAGATAAAGAGAGCCGACCTATCTCCGTTGCACGGAGGCCGCATCCGATAACATCACCGCGCGTGCCAGGCCTGCCATCGATTGCTACTCAAAAGGAACGCCCCACCCGTCTTCAAAGAGCATGAAAGAACGCAAAGGGAGGGGCGGTGGTAGTGGTGGGGGGGGGGGGGGGGGGGGTTGTGTCGCTAGAGCAGCAGCAACACTGAACTTTGACTTTAAGGGCGTGGTCGCGATCGCTGGCGCGCGCTGTTTCGACAGTGCGAAAAATGCTTCTCTCCCTGGAGCGGCCACTGAGCCTAGATCCGCAAGGCGGCAATACCATCGCCGCGCCATTTTGGAGGTCCGTTCGTACGCGCCGTTCGTGCTGCACGTACATCGGCGTGCAAGAGGTGTTCCGGAGGTCTCTAGTCATCCAAGTCGCCGTACGGGTCTCGAACGCAGCGCGTGCAGAAAGCTTTTTGCGCGTGCGGCAAGTGCGCGGACTTTCAAAATGGCGACCCCGCCGCTAGCGCTTCTCGCGGATGACGTCGAGCCTTACTTCGTATAACAATACAATTTGTTGGTATCGCATTCATTGCCTTCGAGCTTAAGAGAAACTAACAAATTGTATTGTTACACGAAGCAGGGCCAGCAGCTATTTTGGACCCGATCTCGCGTAACTAAACAGAACGCTGGTTAATGGGAATATGGCCACTCCAGGTGCCGAAGCGGTTTTCGTGTTGTCCGTTCTTTAAACGCGAAGTAAGCGCTGAAAGCACAGCAAGATTACGAGCAGTCTCACCATGCCTCGAGATAGCGCGCGGCAGCGACTGCGCCCTTCGAGCGACGCAGCCTCCCACCCCCCAGAACGATGCGATGAATGCGATTTTCAAAAAATAATTAGGGGGCAAACACACGGCACATTCACACACGCACACACCCAGGCACCAAACACGCACCTGGGTGTGTAGGCGTGTGTGAATGTGCCGTGTTTTTGTGCTCTAATTATTTTTTTTGTAAATAAGCAACCAACTATCCCAACAACGAGTTCG
Source organism: Rhipicephalus appendiculatus (assembly GCA_030522465.1). Classification (NCBI taxonomy): domain Eukaryota; kingdom Metazoa; phylum Arthropoda; class Arachnida; order Ixodida; family Ixodidae; genus Rhipicephalus; species Rhipicephalus appendiculatus. Next base: position 887,586 of record JALIZH010032934.1, on the reverse strand, counting down.
TTTACTATGAATGCGATACCGTGATTTTATAAATTTTTTTTAACCATTATCCTGGAAAGCGAGGGGCGGAGGTGTAACATTGTATCTATTCCTATGGTGTTCCCAGATTTCATTCCGCGATGTCCAGAAATAGACGTGACAAACATTGTGGCGGCACGCGTGCAGTTATTAGTGAAAATTGCTTTAATTACGTGCAGTGCGACTCTTGAAACGAGGTATCAGTAGCGTTTCTGGAACGGACGACGTCCGCCGATGAATCGCCGCCACACTTACAAGCTACCGATTGGCCAAAACGTTACGAGCCTCTGCGGAGAGCGTGTTTTGCCGTTGGGCCGACTTACACAACAGAAGCTGCATCGGCACCGAGCATAGCATCGTGGATTGCTTGGGACGCATGCGCGACCACTGTTTATTCAGCGGAATAATTCTTGGTACGTGGTTGTGATTTTGGCCGCCCCGAGCACACGCTGCAAATTCTGGTTATATACCCCCCCCCCCCCCCCCCCCCCAAATTTGAGACTTTGGCGCAGTTTGGCGCAATTTTCGTTGATATTATCAGGATGGCGAAGTAAATCTGATTTGGCGCACTTTGGCGCAGTTGGCGCAGGAGTGGAATCACTGAATCGAGCACTATTTTTTGTCATGTCCCCGATACAGATTAATAAGAAAAAGACTACTTCTTATCCCTTTTGCTAAACTGGGACTGAACTGCACAAGTGATAATATACTCTCTTTCGGTGCTTCGGATCTGGGCTTCAGCCACGAGGATGCTTTTGATGCCGTTTGCAATTACCTTCATGAAACGAAACGAATGCGAATTTAAAATCCTTACTTCTGTACCTATTATAACAGCAGTGATGAATTAACAAAAAAAAAAGTTTATTATATTTTATTCCATTTGTTAGTTCAGTTACTTATTTAGTTTTAACTTTCAATTCAAGTTATATACAAAAGAAATATAGTGTCTGATCTGAATCGGTGAAAAACAATTATTGCACACTTTCTGATTATATATGGGGTTCTTTTGGTTGTGAGCACAACATCAAAATTCATAAAATCGAAAAGTCTTAACTTCTTCATATAGTGATCTCTTGGCCGATCCCCCGGAGTGGGTATGAGCCGTACCAAAGGCAACAACAACAACAACAACAACAGGCTTTCGTAATGGGTTGGCGCATTGAACGACCCACTCGTTTCGCAATTCGCATTGTGTGACGCCTGCTTCTTACTTTACTGCTCTAAAACGCTTTACAACACACGTTAACGCGATTCCTTACCCGACATGAAGCCTGCATAGGGTCAGTTTGCACCGCATTATCAAGCAGCGGCGTTGCTCAGTGGTAGAGTGCTGGGCTGCCACGCAGAGGACCTGGGCTCGAATCCCATTCTGTCATAGGTGTTTTTTATTTATTTAGTTTTTTTCTTATTTCGTGCGATATTGGTTACGGATACCGGCGGCGGCGGCGGCGGACAACTACGGCGCAGAAACGACCCTTGTTGTGATCTCATGACAGCTTTCGCTGTAAAACAAAGACAAGATATGCTAAGAATGGTTGTTCACAGAGTCACGTTGAGGTCAGCATCCCGCAAAAAAGAAAAAAAATTCAGCGGATCCCACGCACCTTGGGAATCGATGTGATGTGAAGCATATGGAGGGAAGGTGACTGTGTTGTAATTTTTTTATTGAACGAGACGTTACGAAATGACGCTAGAAATATGTACAAATGTTGTACGCACAGACATATCCTTGAACAGTCGCATATGTTTGATCCCTTTCCTGCCCGAGAAAAATACAATAGAAAAATTGCTAACTTGCTAAAAAAATTATTGATGTTTGATCTATTCTAATTAGGTTTTCAAAGGCTAAACTGTAAGAATTGGAGCTTTTGCCCCAGAAAATAGACCCGCACATATGTGCGGGCTGGGCTTTTATTCATTTGATTCGCTGCAGCGAGGAATACACGCCTAACGGCTAAGACAAAGCAAAAAATGCGTGTTCAGCGCTGCGAATGCAACATTTTAGAGTATTGTGTGTCACTTGTGAGGCACAGGTATAAGTTGCAGTTCATGCAACGCGTCCTTGAACAAGAAGCTACACTAGACAGCCTGCAGTGTTGTGCATATGTCAAGCTGCATACTGATCGCCAGTGGTACGTATAGCCGAGTCTAATCGCTTGGCTATGCCGGGCGCCTTTTACAGTCCAGTAAAGTGTTCTAAGGATTGATCTTGTGACACATCTTTCTTTCCGCTTTCAATTCTTGGGCGCCTGGTGACGACCAAAGTTCCTCAGAGATCGGATGCAGCCCATGATATGGTCCATACCTAAAGCTGCTTGATCTTTTGCACACTTACTTGCAAAGTTGTTCTATGTGTACAACTAGGGCACACTGCCGTTTTGTCAGCAGTAACTTCAAAGATCATTGCATTTAATTAGTGTGAGAAAGTCGGCAAAGGAGTCTTGACAACAACAAGAACGTCGGCTGTCTCACCACTTCCAAGCAGGTGAGGCTTTGCAGCCGAATGTGTCTTCTTCCAAAAGACATCAATTTCACTGAAACTGGCAGGATAGGGTGAGTGGTCACCTGACCCAGTTATTACGGAGGCGACTGCTCAAAAACTCGCCTTCCATACTCCAGTTTTCATCGCTAAGTTGGCTCAAACCACGAATATGAATCTCTGTCAGTTCGTCAACGTGGTCCCAACCCAATTCTGACGCAAGACATCAGGAGGCTCAATATCTCTTCTATGTCTTCATCATCCTCTAGTTTAAAATCTTGGCATGTGAAAAAAAAAGAAAATTCAGCGCCCACAGAAACTTGTTGCCTAAGTTAGATAATTGTAGCGATTTTGACCCTCAATGTTATTTATTATCCTTAGAATTTCACTGGCGATACTGAAACTCTATATGATAGGCAATGTAAAATCTAGTTCTCTGAAATATAATGCATGTTGTCACAACACATTCACAAAATTAATATTTTCTGCGTAAATGGTACCACAATTCACGCACATCACTTCGCGTTGCTAACTTCAAATATCAGAAAACATTAGGAAACACCAACCAAAGAAGCGCCAATAAGATGACAAGAAACCTATTCGCAATAAAAAAGACAGAATGCGCAGCCGCAGCCACGCGCGAAGGAGCCAACCTGTGCCGCTCTTCCGTGCACTTGACGAGGACTAAAGCCCAGCCCGCACAAACGTGCGGGTGACTTTTTCACGTTTGAGTGCACAGCATGTGTGGTAAGAACGCGCAAATTTTTTATGGAACCATGTTTTTCTAAGAATTAATATTCCTTTCATATGCATACACTCCCGAAAAAAAAAATTTATAAGAAGAGGAGCGTTGATTCACACGTCTGAGGTAGCTGCTGTCGGCGCACGTGCTCAGACGGCATTTTTCGTGGAAGATTACTCGCCCTCTGGTGTCGAAATTATTGAACTACTGAAACAGATATATTCCCGTAACCTTTGACTTCAGCGGCACAGAGCTGTGAAACCGAAACTGAAATAGCTGTCGTTTCGTGAGCGTCTTTATGGGCCCACACGTTTGTGCGGGTCAGGCCATAAAGGGTTATATAAGCAGTCGTTTACAGTTTATATACCCATTTTATAGGAACCAGTTCTTATAAAATGGACGCAAAGCGTATATAATCGTTCTCTGTATAGTCATCTACGCACATCTGCGGTTATGTTTTTCGTGCTGTATAGGTTGGCGTAGTGCGTTTAATGCTGTATCAAGAACACTGTATTCACGCAACAGGAAGCACCGCACGTCGCACAGTGCCAAAAGCGGACGCCAGCCATTCCCCTTTATGCGCTTTTCCTTTGCGTGAATGCCGCACCACGGCGCGCCCTAACTGCGACCTTGTTCCCCGCTGACAGACAGGGACGCCTCGGCGACCTTTGCTCGTTGGTTACGCACGCTCGAAGTTACGCGCCACTCGTGGAACGGAGAGAGAGAAAGAAAACGGGCAGGTAGAGAAAATAAAGAAAACGAAAGGACGGAGGCGGAAGCCGCGTAGAGAGGCGTGCGCCGCGACAGGTGGCATGTTAGCAGTTCCCCGCCGAGTATGATGTAGTGTGCGGCCCGGTGTGACTGCGACGACGTCCGAAGGAGGGCTTGCGGCCCTGTGACGCCCACGGTCACGGGCACTCGTGCGTCGACGATGACCCTCGGGTGGTGCCAAGACGCCGACAGGCACTCAACAGCGCGTGAAAATCGCGCTCGTATACACATAGTTTACGCGAAGGATGCGCGCGCATTCACACGACCCACGTGGGCCACTCGTGACACATCAACGGAACTTCTAGAGCGGAGTTATCTTTCCGAACGCTGGAGCCCTTATCTTAGTATTACAGTTTGCCGGAGTGCCTTGTCGGCGTGCGTGACGTCACGTATGACGTGCGAAGAGCACGTGCTCCACTGGCGTGGCTAGTGGGGGGCGGGGGGGGTGTTGAGTATGGGTGGTTCAAACCGCCTAGAATTTTTAATTTTCCATGCGTATATATAAACACACCCATACAAGCACAAGCAAGAACATGCCTAAAGTGTGGTTCACCTTCCCTATAAAATTTTCTGGCTACGCCCCATTTCTGGCACTTACCCGCCACCGAAAGCGGGTATGTGCCAAGAAGCTCCTATAGCATAGCAAAGCCATGCACATAGCATAACAAGGATTGGGAAAGGGTAATGAAGGCTGAGGAGGAGGGAAGAGGGTAAAGCATTGCAGAGCGTTGTAGAGTATGTAGAGTATGTTATAGCAAGGATGTAGGAAAGAGAAGTGAGGATGACGAGGAGTGTGAGGGTGATGTGGAGGAAATGAGAAGGAGGAGAGTAAAGTAAAGCATAGCAGAGCCTTGTATGGTATAGTATCGCAAAGGGGTCGGAAAGGAAAGTTAGGTCCGCCTCGGTGGAACAGTGGCTACCATGCTCGAGCGGCTGCTGACCCGAAGGTCGCGTGTTCGATCCCGGCCGCGGCGGTCGCATTTCGATGGAGGCGAAATGGTAGAGGCCCGTGTACTGTGCGATGTCAGTGCACGTTGAAGAACACCAGATGGCCAAAATTTCCGGAGCCCTCCACTACTGCGTCTCTCATAATCATATCGTGGTTTTGGGACCTTAAACCCCCACAATTATTATTATTGTTATAGGCACATTCTTGTGGTCTCACGGTTAAAATGGACCTTTTTACCAGGCTTTAATTAATTATTCACGGGCACGGCGCTAACTAAAATTTTCGTGCAGTCAACTTAATTTTCATTAAATTGAGTATGCAATCTGCAAAACTCAAAACTGTAAACTATAACCATTACTACGTTTCTATTTATTTATTTATTTATTTATTTATTTATTTATTATCTATTTATCAGACTTTCTTGCACGTTTTATGGTGCTATTTTGGGGTCACGAAAGGTGAACCTCTCCGCGATAGCATTATGTCTCCAGGAGGGGGGCACCATTAAAAAAATAATAATAAAAAAAAGAGAGTAGGGCTGGGGCTGCATAGCTATAAATTGTTTTGTGGCCCAGGACGAAAGCTAAATGATTCAGTTTATTATATATTCTGCTATGGGGCAGCTGTGTGCTGCTGTCTCAGAAAGAACTTTCTAGACAACACGCAGTGCGAATTTCTTGTGTTTAGAACAAAAGGAGAATGACATGGAGTATCATTCGTACTGTACGATGGGAGAACATATACCGTCCCGGTTCAGAACAGTTGAAGACGTGAAATGTGTTTAAGTGGAAATATTTTAGAGCACTATAGGCTGAACTGTGGGAGCGCGTTATGCTGTTCCTAAAGTCCACAGCACATCGGGTGAGTGTGCTTAGAAAAAAATTCACCGACGGTTACCATGCTGCCTAATGCGAATTCTGAGCGCAGTTATTTAGATGTTTTGATTTTGCGGTAATTGGAGGTGTGACTGCCTCGCTAACGGGGAGACCGCGGAAGGCAGCGCGTGGGCGCGTTCCACAACAGCCGCCGCAGACAGGCCTCCTTTCATGAAGCGCTTTTCATATATGGTATCATATAGAGTGTTTCAAGAAATGAGTCCAAAATTCTCGAAAATCAGGAAAATCCGATATTTGTTCAATGGCTTCACAATTACTTCTTCTGTAGTAGCAGTCATCATAAAATGGCCGAAAGACATTATTTGGGACAGTAATTAAGAAATTCCAGCTAATCATATTTTTAATTAGTGGAGTTAGGCGGTTATGTCAAATGGGAAAATTGAAGCCCTTTATGCGAATAATCCATTGTAGCTTTAAAATTTCGAAAAAAGCGGCTTCTAGTAATAATTGGTAACTAATCGAATCCAACCAAATTCATCGGGGAAGCCGAAACCGAAACGTCGAAGAGCTGCACTGCCGTATTCTTCTGAGACATCCGGAATGAGTGAGCGTCGTTATATCAACCATCAGCCGAATTCGTTGTGTGGGTGTACGGGCTGCGCTTGGAATTATAGCAAGCATGACGCACATACGTTCACGAACGCGGAAGAACTACACCTCGGTAATCGTTGTCTTGAACAGTGACGCCATTCTGGCCGTCTGCTTGTTGAGTTTATTGGTGCTTCGGTTTCGATTTCGCCTATGCACATAGCTGAATTTCATTACGCCACAATAATTACCAGAGGCTGCTTTTTCTATATCTCAAAGCTGTTGTGGGTGCTTAGCGTGAACTTCAATTCTCCTATTTGGCATAACCACCTAACTCCACTAATTAAAAAGTTAATTAATTTACCTTTTTAATTACTGACACAAATTTTCACTTCAGCCATCTTTATATGCCTGCGACTACAGAAGCAGTAATTTTGAAGACATCGAAACAAATATCGCAGTGACGCGCGGCGGGTTTGAAAAAAGCGTTTCCCAGCAAACATCCACTTTTTTCGTCCTCGTAGATTTTTTTTCTGTGGTTTATTTTTACCCAGTACGTGCGACAGAACTACTGAAAGGTCTCCAATGAAGTTGTAATCAATTTCAATGCATAATCTCGCTTGTACATCGCGGCTAACAGGTGTTTAACTTAATTAAACAAATTTTAATTAATAAAATTCACTTAATAAAAATAATTACATTTCGCCAGTATTTTCCATTGTTCATTCGGAAATAAGCCTTTTCCCGTTTTCTTGTATGCTCATGAGCAAAATAAGTAAGTTTGAAATAAATTGAGCTGGAATTTCCTTCTTCGGACTGAGGAGGTTAATGTGAAATGGGCTGTACGAAAGTGTCCGCGCCAGTCACGCCACTCTCGGCGTTTTCTTTTAGGAGTGAAGCTCCTTATGCTCGCACCATGTCCGTTGTCACCGTCGTCGTAGCTCCCCGTCGGACCGAAACACACTGCAGGTGGTACATATACCGTACATAGAGCGTTCATAGCGCGCATATAGGTTTAAAATAGACCGTAGTCTGTCCGTGCATCTGTCCGTCCGTCCGTCCGTGCACGCGGCCGTGCACCCGGCCGTCCATCCGTCCGTGCATCCGTCCGTCCGTGCATTATCCGTCCGTACGTGCGTCCGTCCATCCATGGACGGACGGACGGACGGACGGTCAGATGGATTTCGTAAGCATTCTTTATATCGTTTATCATTTCGTCAATGGAGCTTCGCTCCATCATCAGCATTCACTTCGTGGATTGGCTGGCATTTTTTTAAATGTAAACCGTGTACCTATATACAAAAAAAATTACACCATCTTCCCAAAGGGAACCCTGATGGGATGCGAAGCAGCAGCGTTGCGCATGGGAGCGGTGGAGAGGGTGAAGCGAGAGAGAGGTGACACGTACAGACATGTTTCAACGCGTACGTTAGGCGCGCGTCAGGCGGCAGCTGCGGGCGCGGCGGCGAGCACGCGGCAGGCGAGGGAGAGAGTGACGTCAGCGCGCACTGCGAGGGGAGCGTGACGTCAACGCGAAGCTGCGGCGTGACCTACTTGGCACCGCTCCAAGACCTGCGGCGAGGGGAGCGCGTTGCGGCGCGTTCGTACGTACGGAGGGAGGGACAGCGTTACACAGCCTAGTCAAATAGCTGCTTCGCATCTAATAGTCTCAGCCAGTTCTTTCCGAGCAATGAGCGACGCAATTGGTGGCAGTGCGTCATCTGCCGCTGCTGCTAAACGAGCTGCCCGAGCATAGGCTCAACGCCGCCGACGCCAGAATCCAGAGGTGCGCGCCGCCGAAGCGGAAGCATTTGTCTCAACTTGCCGCAAAATCAAAACACCTAAACTCTTGGTCTCAGAATTCGCATTAGGCACTATCGTAAGCGTCAGAGAATTTTTTTAGCAATTTTAAGTTAGTTTTTACTATTAATTCTTGGTTATTTCTGTTAATTATATTATTTTAGATCTCGTTCGCTTATTTTAACTCGGTTTGGCGCATTGATAGCTTTGTTTTAGGCCTGCATTGACCACTTCATTGGGATCGTGATCGCGCCACATGAGATCTATGGATGGGCGGCAAGCCAAGCCCTGCGAACTTGAAATATGTGGACGATTTAGAGCGCTCTGTACTCTACTACAGGATATACCGAGGAAGGAAATGAATACTTGGGCTTAGAAAAATTTGTTTGATGATTTAGAGTACTATATACCCTACAACGGGGAAGCGCTAAGGTGTCCAAGGTCCATACTGTGTAAATTCTCATACATGAGATATCCTACAGCTACGCGTGCTGAAGGTTATCGATGTTACAATGCAGGCACACGTTAAGGTCGCGGGCTTTGGGACGCGAATTTGATCGCGCCAACAAATTTCGTCTAAAAGTTTTGAGATTCGTGCTCAGCCAAACAGAATTCTTTAGACGGACACGACGAGCTTTTATTTCCCATTACACCTAGTACTTGTGTCAGCAGAGAGGTTCAGCGTCTGTATGCGTCCTGGTGGTGATAATGGTGTCTCCGATTGCATTCCTGCTTGCGGCAACCACATGGCCACGCAGTTGAACACCAACACACTCGCGAGCTGAGATTCCCGTTTTATCAATTATATGGACACTTTCGGCGGATTTTTGCCATTGTCGCCGTCATGTCCCGGATATGTATATTTATGTATGTATATATAAAGAAGGCGCAAAAAATATTCCGAAGCACCCGACCGGAGATTCGAACCAGCGACCCCTCGCTACGCAGCGCGCTGCGTTAGACAACTCAACCCCGCGCCATGCATGCGCCGGTGTAATAACCGTGAGCCGTGTTTATACACACTAGTTACTGCTGGCGGTACGCAGATCTCGGAGGAGCTTGAGCGTGTTTTCTATCATGCAATGCTCCTACATTGTCTTTCAATTTGAAAACTTCCCTTGAGACGCGCACGAAAAAGTGGCTCCTTTCTGTACCCACTCGCAATGAAAAAACAAACAACGCGCACACCTTGCGTCAGACGCCACCGCGTGGCAGAAGACGCAGCGGTGTCACTCCACGCTCCGCAGTTTAAAGGAAAAAGAAATTATCTAAGAGCGTCGGGTTCTGCATAGTCGGCACTTGAAGCGCGCTGCTGAAACACAAAGACATAACAACTGCGACCGTTGTTAGTTCACGCTTGTCCTGCGTGTACCTGCGCGTCCTTCTCTGTGCTTCAGCGGCGCGCTGCAAGTATCGAGGTGCGTGTCATTCTTCGTGTGACATTCCAATTTATTGTTATCGCATTCATTGCTTCGCCCTTGCAGTGAAACTGTGACTTTTTTTATTAAGGCGCGAGAACCTGAGATGCCTCATCACACGCGAAAAGCGAGCGGTGGCGTCGGCGGTGTCAACACGAGTGATGCAAAAAAAAAATCATCATATCGTGATCACGTCACAGATCGCTGAAATTTGTGACGTCATGATTTGACGTCACTACACACGATGACGTCATCACATGGCATCGTCGCTTGGTCGAAGGTAGGCCGATCGAGGAGGTAGGCTAAAACCAGGTGAGATGGAGAAAGCCTGCGATGCTTTCGATCCTGGAGGCAGTGTGAAACCACGTTAGGTGCGGAAGGCTTTCGGAGATAAGGGGCTGGAGGATCGGTGCGTCGACTGAGAATAAAATATACATATCCGGGACATGACGGCGACGGCGACGACAAAAATCAGCCGAGAGTGTCGATATAATTGTTATCACAATAAAAGAATCAGAAGGCTTTCGCTTTCGAGTCGTCTTGGGCGTGTACATAGGGGACCCTGCGAGTTTCTTCGGATAGACATGTATTCTCTTTATAGCTACTTGGATGATTCGGGACGTTAGGATTAAATAAATAAATAAATAAATAAATAGTACCTCAAATCACGTAGTATAAGAATGTATAGTTTAAAATTGTTCGGTGGCCAAACTAACCAATGCTTTGAAAATGCTGTCAATCTTCGTGTATTTTTTACATTTCGATTATGCGCACCAAAGGAAGCACTGCTGTGCGACCGGCTCACATCAGTATGCTAACGACCTCGCTTTGTCGCGACCCTCGGGCAAAGCCTTGCATTGTGGGGAAAAAATGAATAAATACATAGCAATATGAATCAATCGATCAATTAATCAATGCAAACACCAGGATTTGTACTAAAGACTTCGCGGACGCTTAGTCTTATTAAGAGTGCAACGTGATAGCGTTATCAGGCCCCGTTCGCATCGCATTCTGATTCGCTTGCCGTGTTTCCCTTCTCGGTGGACACCTCAACCGTGCCGTGAAAGAAGAAACGTCTGAGCTCGTGACATTGGCCGTTGTAAACTATCCCAGAGCGCCTACTGCAATTGCAGTTTCGGAGTACTCACCACGCGTCCGTAAAGCAGTTTGCGCACCTACGTAGCCGCACACTTTGTTGAAGCTGCGGCTGATGACGTGATGATGAAGAATTATTGCTCAGCTTTTTGCAATGCTTTGGCAGCTTTCAGCCAACCAACCACTCTTTACGAAATTCGCGCGGTTTGACGCCTGGTGCAAATTCTGCGCTTGTGACACGCTATATTACACGTGTTAAACCTGACTCCTTGCCCGACATGACGACTGTATAGTCTTAGAAGTTTCAAGCACTCGCGTTGACTGCCACGCGGAATACTTTGGTTCGATTTCGGCTCGAACATGGATTTTTATTCTTAGCGCGCATCGAGATTTCTCGCTCACAGAAGACACAGACACCGACACCGACACCACGTTTTCTGCGACACGGAATCTTTAACGCCTATCGCATTAAAATGTAGAAAAAAATGTGATACCTCATATTTTGGTTCTGGGATATATGCTTCCTGGCATCAAAGCACAACAGCAGGAAAGAGTTTGCAACGCTTATTCGTCGCAAACGTGATTGGTAAAAGCATTCGTACAAACAGGCGTTTCATTCATTCATTCATTCATTCATTCATTCATTCATTCATTCATTCATTCATTCATTTATTTAGATATTTGACAATACTACTCGCTCTAGTGGAGTTGTTGCAGCGTGGGTTACAATGATGGAGTTATACGTAAAAAAAATGAGATTGTTTAAAGAAAAATATTAGCATAAAAAGTATAAAACACGAAAAAAAGCAAAAAGATATATATATATATATATATATATATATATATATATATATATATATATATATATATATTTTTTTTTTGCTTTTTTTTTTTTGCAGCTGTGCAAAATTGCAAGGAAAAGGCACAAAAGACAAAGGCAGTGAACTTTAGACAACCAGCTGGCAACCAAGTGATTGGAACATTTTGATATTGTCAGTTTCTACAGCGCGTGCATCTAACGCGTTCATTGAATATTACAGTATCTGAATTGCGGCCGCTGCGGACGACAATGGAAAATCATCCCGCGCTTGGTGGCAAAATGTAATATGGCCGTAAGAATAAACCACCTTGAGGAAGTTAAGGAACATGATTCGTGTTTTGTAATTGGTAGGTTAAGGTGCCGTTTATCGTATTAGTCTTTCCTTTTTTTTTCTTTTTTTTCTCCTTTCTATAACATCTCTTTTCTGTCATCTTTTATTCCCCTTACCCCCTTCCCCAGCACAGGGTAGCCAGCCAGTCTGAGAACTGGCTAACCTCCCTGTCCTTCCTTTTCTCCCCTTCCTCCTCCTCCTAAGGTGCTCATGTAGATGCCGAATGTGGCGCAAGATTTCTTCGCTTTCATCTCGCGAGATGTTGTTCCGATTGCACGATTATATAGGGAAATACATAGGGAATTACATGGAAGCCTACCTTGACGACGAAGCAGACGCTTGGTGTGCACTGTCTGGAAGTGGATAGAAGCCGGTGGACGCTGTTGGAATGGACCGATATGGTGCTGCGGGCCGAATGAAACATGCACCTTTGGTCGTTACGATCGTTACGATTCTGAGCTTACGTCGACCTTGCGTTCACATGCACGTAAAAAAAAAAAGAAAAGAAAAAAAGAAAACACTGACGTCCGCAGCTGAGTGTGCAGCGAGTGTTGGCGAATAGGAAAGACGAACTTCGATCGTGTTTACGTACAGATAGAAACACAGTGATAATGTGCTAATCGTTCACTCGGGAAGTCTTCGTTTGTAGGGAGAAGCTACTATCGAAACCTACCACCTCTATTGTTTTTTAAAATGCATGCGCAAGCGTTCCTGCTTATGGCATCACATTTTCGCGCGCTTGCATCGCACCGCAAGCATTTTCTTGCCTAGAACACGCTTAGTTCGACACGGAGAGTCTGCGTCAAAGCAAGGGGCTATCTTTTTTTTTTTTTTTTTTTTTTTTTTTTTTTTTTTTTTTTTTTTTTTACAGCGAAAGCTGTTATGAGATCACAACAAGGGTCGTTCCTGCGCCGTAGTTGTCCGCCGCCGCCGCCGCCGCCGCCGGTGTCCGTAACCAATATCGCACGAAATAAGAAAAAAACTAAATAAATAAAAAAACACCCCTGACAGAGTGGGAATCGAACCCGGGTCTTCTGCGTGGCAGCCCAGCACTCTACCACTGAGCTACGCCGCTGCTTGAAACTGCGGTTCAAACTGACCCTATGCAGGCTTCATGTCGGGTAAGGAATCTCGCTAACATGTGTTGTAAAGCGTTTTAGAACAGTAAAGCAAGAACCGGGCGTCACACAATGCGAATTGCGTAACGAGTGGGGCGTTCAATGCTCCAACCCATTACAAAAGCCTCAGGCAAAATTCTTCATCGTCGTCAGCCACAGCATCGACAAAGTGCACATAATGCGTTACAAAGAGTGTAGCGGGTACCACGCTTTTCTGAAGAATGACGAATAATGGCATAGTAGACGCTTCCCCACTACACAAAAATTATGATGATTTATGGCGTAGTGGGTACCATGCAAGTGCGTTTGTAGTAGTTGCCCCCAAGATTGTTTAAAAAAGGCTCTAGAAAGGACGCTCTCCCAGCTTTCGCTGTGGCTGTGCTGCGCATCCCGCGCAGGCCTGGCGGTTTTTTTTTTTTTTTTTTTTGTTAAGCGAAAGATATCGTCAAAAGGGGCCAGTGGCATCGCGAGATAACGATAAGCGAGAAAGAGGTGAGACGGTAGCGTGCGTTTTCCCGGCGTGTTTGTCTACACTGCGAGTACGATTGCGGTCGAACCTGTGCGCGGGCTCACGTATCATGTATTTGGGAAAGGTGCTGCGGAGAGCATCTCTATGGAACGGAGACCCGAAGTTCATTGAACGCTCTTCGCGCCTCTCGTACGGTTTCAATAGCCCACAGTATTCAGATGTTGGCAAAACGAATACATAGCAAATTCAGAGAAAATAAAAAATATTGAGCAGAGTACAAAGACTCTATAGCGAGGCATGCGCACTCGAACCTGCTTTTTCCTTCCGAACGAATAGAATTAAACATATAGTTAATGTGATCTGCTGTTTGAAGCTCTCAGATACGTCGTTCATGCAGATCGAGCAGTTTAGCTCAATCTCGAAGCCGTCGAAGCTGTGCGTGAGTTTGTTAACGCTCATTTACTGGAATCCTGCCTTTCTGAAACCTATAGCTAACGGTGCATTCGAGAGAGAGAGAGAGAGAGAGATCAAGAAAAGAGGGGGGCTAAACAGAGACATAGTTCCGATTTGTTACCATTCACAGGGCAGGGGTTACAGAATTTTTATTTTAAGCACAGATTGGAAGGAGAAGATAAGACAAACACGAACAATGTAACCGCGTACACTCAGGGCCAAGCACTTATGCGGTCGACATCGTGCAGGAACACGTCCCCGGAAGAAAACTGATAAATGATTAGTAAGGACGCAGTTGATGAGGGTTCGTCATTAAGTGGAGTAATTAGATAGAAGTGACTGGTCCTCTGTCTTTTGCACGGTTTGTATTTGAGGTATGCCGTATCAACTCGCCCAAACATCCACTTTAGCTTCATAGAAGAAAGCGCTTGTGAGAGACAGGGCCAGGAAGGCACGCAAGTGTTTTGTAACAAACAAATGGTATCGCAACAGCGGAGAAAACGAAGACCGAAGCGAAATAACGACTACTCGATTTCGCTTTGACGATGAGTAATTAAAGGGGACCGGTGCGTCAGTTTTTTTTTTCTTTTTTTTTTTTAATGTTTAGTGTTTTCCACTTCCTTAAGAAAACACGAACGAGACAATGATTACTAGAGGCCGGATTTTTAGGCACTAAAAAATCGTGTTTTAGGCGCCAAAAATAGGCAGGCAAAACACAGTTTTAGGCCCCCAAAATCGTAAATATAGGCACAATAAATTTTTACAAAAACTCAAATTTTCGAATAAGGACGTGCGCGACCTGGTCTACGACATGAAAGCAAACAAATGTTATATTTTATGATTGTACAAAGGCGTTAGTCATTTAACATAGCCATGCAATGGTCCCTTTTCGGGCACGGTTTCCAGAACACGGTCTCTCCCATAGGCGTGCGCACGAGGGGGGGCAGAGGGGGCGGCCGCCCCCCCTTGTCACCTAAGAGAGGGGGGGCGCAAATTCTGCCCCATTCATTGACTTAATAGGGAGGGGGGGGGCGCTGCAATGAACCTTCGCCCCCTCCTGCCCCCCCTGAAGGGGAACCCTGCGCACGCCTATGGTCTCTCCTTTTATTGTTAAGTGTCCACCATCGAATAAGCACGCTGCTGTGTCTGCTTCTTTTCGGCATGGCTGGGAAGGGCAGCACAGGATTCAATAGCCAGACCGCTAAAAGGCCAGAAGGGTCTGTTAGCCTTGTATTGGCCGGGTCTAATAGCGCAGAGTCAATTTCTCCTCTTTGTGTGAACACCATAAAGGGCCCCTTACCAGGTTTGAGCGTTTCGAGCTAGAAGTGTAATGCATGCACTGCGCTAACGATCACGTCTGCCAAGATTTGCAACGCTACGCTCCCCGGAAGGAGGTGAAATGTCAGACTGAATGCCTCGTGCCCTTTATCTCACGGGCGCGCGCACCAGTGTGGGGGAGGTGAAGTTCAACAAGGAATGGTCCTGTGTATGTCACAGTAGTACATGAAACTGCGAGAATTATTCGAGGCTACATGTGTAATTTGTGCAATCTGTTGCTTGAACAGAAGAATGAAAGTTAATAGAAATATTAAAACATACAAACGGAATGTGTTTACCAAGAAGTAGTTGTTAGTTTTTTCTTCGAATCGAGAGCGATGCGAGACTTAGCTGCCTATATTTCTTTTGTGTTCGGGTTCTCGCCGTTCCCGCGTTGTGCCGGCGCCACCCCTGACAACGCTTAGCATATTTTTGGTGCATCGTCCCTTACAGAAGTTCCAGCTGTGCGACGCGCTGTGTCGTGGTAAGGATACAGGATCCATACCAGCCTCTCCAAACGCATAGACGGATCCATCCCACAGAAACAGGCAGTATACACTATAGAGCGAACGCCGAAACGATACAACACCGCTTGTGCGCACGACCTGGCTTGGGCATGTCATGTGCACATAGTGTAATCTTGCATGCGCATGACGTATTGATGCGTCAACGTCCTGTGATCTTCCGGCTCCGAGTTTCTCTGATGCCGAAGAGGGCAGAGAGGAATTGGGCTTGCGAGTGGCAAAGGTTTCAAGCTCACCTACCGGCATCATGCTTTCGCGGCTCGTAATGAACCGATTAAAAAGTTCTTGGGGTACAAAGCTCTTCATTGGGCACGTGAACACTTCCAGTATCTGACTAAAATTTCTCATGTGACCTGGTGAAGCGCCCTTTAAGAGTAAATTACAAACGAAACAAAAGCCATGTGCACATCTGATTTTTTTTTTACCTACTTTCTATTTTCCCCTGACGGCACTCCATGGTTTCGCATTCGGTCTCCATATTCCTGCTGCTGCGCGCAGGCACCTCCTGTTTTCTGCCCCACACCACGCCCAAGTCTTCAAGCAGGTGCTTCATTTCCATGGGAACACTGGACTGGAAAACCGGCGGTAAAAGCCGCCCGCCACGTCCTCGGCCATAGACGCCACTCTCCTCTTCTTCCCCTCTCCTCTTCCCGCCTTTATTTTCCTCTCCCCATTCCACTGTACACGCTGGGACGTGCTCCCATTTAGGATTGCAGAAATAGCGCCTTTTCCTCTCCCTTGCTCCAACCACTCGCGCCATGTCAGTGCGGTGGGGTAAAGTGGCCGGCGCGTCCCATTTCACTGCTGCTACCGGTTGCTTCCCGGATGTTTGTTGAACTAGGGAACTAGGTTGTTGCACCCCATAAAGTTCCGAAACGTCAATTTTGCCCGGTAACATGAATTACGGTCTCAAACTGTACTCGAAACAAAATTTGAGGCTAAATAGCGTTCATATAGGCACCAATTTTGAAAATAGGCATTTATGGGCACTTATAGACATTTAGGCACAATCCCCAAAAATAGGCATTTATAGGCACAATAAAAACACTATAAAAGCCCTCCTTTACCCCTAATTCATGCTCATATATCAAAGTGGCGCGATAGGCACGCAAGGAAAAAAATAGGCATTTGCCTATAATCCGGTCTCTAATGATTACTTCCGGGAAGCCGCACTCGAGTAGCCGTTGCCTCGGAAAGTTGTCCGTGAGTATACGGAGTATTCAAATGACGTCACCTTGCAGCATCCTGTTATACGATTTGCTGCTTCCGCAGTGCTTCTGGAGATGAAACAGATCATGATGAAAAATACCGTTTCACTCTACTGGCTCTACAACAAAATGGCGTCCTCGATGAAACAAGGGCACACTCGGAACCCTTATAACGCTTCTAGCAGTCGTGTACAGCTTCTTCGAAAAACCTCGAGAGTCAAAGCTTAAATAAATACAACGTACTTGTCCGCTGTTGCATGCTTGCTTCCAGAAGGATGGTCTGTCTCAGTCAGTCCTGCTTTCTTCACCGCAAGGTGGGCCCTACGAGAAGTGTGCTTGAGGATTCCACACTGTGGCTCAGAGGATCGCGCACTGGCAGCTGTACACGATCGATTACCCGTTGCCTCCAATTTCAGTAATACTTCCTTATCGTTGCGCTAAGAACGCCAAGCCGACGACGTCAGACGACCGGCGCATCGACGTGACGCGGTGCCGGGCTCTTGCGTAACCGATATCTGTTTCTTGTTTCCGTCTATGTATGTATACGGTCTCATTGCCTTCGCTGCTTGGTTGGGAGATCGCGCATAGTTTCCGCCAACGTTTCGTCGCTGCGCTGCAATATCCGAGCTCGCGAGAGATAGACAGACGTTCGATCATAACAGAGACTCTCGCAGGAGCAGCGCTGCAAGGAACAAGAAGCGCGCACGCAAGCGCTAAGGAGGGCAACCAGGAATTATTTTCACACACACACAACACGCCATATAGACTTCACTTTCGAACCCTGTTCGCTGTAGATGCTTGCCTTATTATACCAGCTATGTCTTAATTACGGGGCGCTGTGACGTCAAGCTAACGCGGATGGTCGTAAAAAATCATAATGTGTATGTAGAACCACTTTAGTGAGTACGAAACGGTCGACTATGCCTTGCATCGACCGTCTAGATAAGAATATGCTTATGCATAACATCCCGTGATGAAGGCCACCATCGATGCTTCCATAAAGAAGCTCATGTATAGTGACTGCACACAGTACATCCTTCTTTTCTTTTTTTTTATTCTCTTCTTTTTTTTTTCATTTTGATCACAATGTATACGAGTGTGCGCAGTTGCACAATAGCGCATGCTGGGAAACCGCGACTATTATTCAGTATTGTAGGCTCACATGGTGGTAGGCATAAGCGTGCGCAGGGTTCCCCTTCAGGGGGGGGGGGGGGGCGAAGGTTCGTCGCAGCGCCCCCCCCTCTCTATTACGTCTGTCGCCCCCCCCCCCTACAATTTATAGGGCTGGCTTTGCGACCCCCCCCTTCTCGACCTCCCCCCCCCCCCCCCGTGCGCACGCCTATGGTGGTAGGCTTGCGTAAAACTCGTCCGTTTAGGCCCTTGACCTCCTCACGGGACCAAGAGTGGTTGATCGAGGAAAACCTGAGAATGAAACCAACGTTTCAGCGATGGGACTGCTCCTTCGTCACTGAAACAACATAAAGCAGTCACTGTTGATCGCTTCCACTAACCATGCTTGCTCCTGCGACCTCTGTCTATGCAGTTAAGATTGATCACCCCATGGTAATTATATGGGTGCTCTAAGGGTAACCCGTTTTCCTGACAACGCGCCTTTGTTCCGATGTTTGTGCAGTGAAACTGTAGAGGCAGGAAATCAGCTCCGTGTGAAAGATCGCAACTTTGTGAAATTAGTTTATCAAGGTTAATTACTTATGTAAAATTGTACATCATTAGCTTTAAATACGTAAATTTAGATTGATATTTTATGCATTGAATGCTCATTTACATGTACAGCTCATTCTTATGTGCTACTTTTATAGCACTGAAGGTGTTTTTATATTACAGTAAAATACCACTTGAACGAACGTCAGTTAAACGAACTGTTCAGTTGTACGAGTTTTCTTAAAATTCCCTGCCGAAGTGCCATTGGACCTCATGCTAACGCATTTCAGTTTAACGAAATTAGGGCAGAGCGCATTTCAGTTCTACGAACATATCTTGTGACACCATCGAATGCCTGTCACGTCATATTGATCAGAAATTGTTTGAAACAGTGGGTACAGGCAGTGATTTAGTTTTTGTGGGCTATGTCACCTCTGACTCTCGCGTTGAGACATGCGCCACTCTGTCTACAGAAAAGATTGTAGCGTGCGTCCTACCTCAGGAAGAAGAAGCGGAGGAGAAATAAGTAACCTTTGTAGAAGAAGCACCAAGAACTTCAGCTAAAGAAGCACTGATGCATTTAAAAAAAGTGCAGTCCTTCATTGCCCAACACAGTGTTGCGCAGGTTAAAGTTTATTGGAGCTTGTACACAGTGACAATTCATGACCACTGTAGTCCTAAGTGCTCTAGTGCAACAAAAAAAAAAATACTACATTCTTCAAAAAATGCTAAATAAGCAGAAATGCATATTCATTTCAGCAGCATTGCCAACAAAATGGTTCAAATTTCATTTCAACAACTGGTGTTTTCCTTTAGCTCTTGATAACAAGTTCCAACATAGCTATTTCAGTTCAGTGAACTTTCACTTTAATGAAATTTTTCCTAGGGTCCCTTCAAGTTGATTCAGGGGAAGTTTCACTGTAGTACTTTCACTCTTTATCTACTCTTACATTGTGTAATTTTGACCTGCTGTAACAATTAATCATTTCAATGTTCTTGTTAACCGAGAGTCCCGCTGCAGTCGCTTGACTTTGGGACCCTCGTCTGCATACTACTAACAATGAACTTCCGTTTTCTTTAAATGAATAATGAACTGTAGCTGAAACCTTCGTCGTATACGTGGTGCCATAAAAATACCGGCAAACCGCCTTTGTCCAGTGCTTTCTTAATATCCGCTTCTTTGTGAGCAAAAGAAGGGATTGGAAGGGCCAGCTGAAGTCGGATATATGGGTCGTACTTCGTTGTACTCGTAGCATTGTGGGACAAAGATGGGTCGTGTTGCAAGGAGATATAGCTTTCCGGGAAGGAGCGTGGGTAGTATGCTCTATAGAAAGTGTATTATTTATTACCGCGAAAAAAAAAAAAACGTAAATTCTAGTAATTGTTCGCTAACTGTCAAATAATGTTGGCTACAATCGCGTAGTGTTGGCTATCCGGTCTAATAGCAATGTGATAAAAACAGTGTGATAATAATAGCAATGTGACTTACACTCTAGCTTCGCTCGACCCTGCAGGAATGCGCCAGCGAACGCTGCTTATGATATGCAGGCCAGCATGCGGTAGCGTGCACCTCTCCTCGATACAAAGGATGTCTGCGCTCGAATGGGAAGCCGACGTTACGTCGGAGTATAAACTATACTTTAGGTGTGACAACGTAGTTGACGCGTCGGGTAAGCCCGCCAATTTGCGACAAGACATCGATCCGGCTCGCACCACTTGGCTCAGACGGCGCAGCATAAGCAGTTCCTCGCTGTCTGCTTTGCACAACATCGATTCCCACACTGCATGGGATCTGTCCGGCGTTTTTCTGCGTTAAAAAAAAAGGGGGGGGGGGGGGGAGGGGGGACTACATGGAAGACCAACCTACACACCGGTTAGATACACAGTCATCATCATCCATCATCATCATCAGCCTATCTTATCTCCACTGCAGGACGAAGACCTGTCACGATGATGTACAACCCACACTGTCCTGCCCGAGCTGATTCTATTTTTTGCCTGCAAAATTTCTTAATCTCGACGCTCCACGATACAGCCTAGGGTACTGAAATGACCATGTTTATATGTATCAGGGAAACATACTGTATGGCAGTGGATCCCTGTTACAACCACATGGAAGCACAACACAGAATTTCAAGAACCAGTTCCTTGTTGTGTTTACAAGAAATGGAGAGGGTCTAGCCCACACTGTCTAGCTGAGCTGAGCCGACTGAGCCGTCAGCTGACCCTTATGATCCCCGGTGTTTGAGGACAGTGTGCTTAGAGACAATGAGAATGGATTCAGAACGCTGCGTATTCTGCTATGGAAGAGGAGAAGGCGTCCTTACAAGCCGGTACTTGTGCACTCTGTCACATAGCGGCCAACGACATTTACAGTATATTGTGTTTAGAACAAATGGTGAATGATTTGGAGTACCACACATATTTCACTATGGGAAAGCAGTACGCCGTCCCGGTTCAGTACCGTGGACAGCCATTAACCGTAGAGTCACTGTTCCGTCGCACGGAAGCCACGCCGTAGTGTACGACGATCATCTGGCATATCCTTTCATATCTCCCTGGTTGTATGTTCTTCTGTCGAGTAATTATTTACCGCTTTTTTTACATTATGAAGCAACGACATTTGCAAGAAAAAAATTAAGTTTAATATTTGGCCTTTCAGTTCATTTCTTTAGTTCTATCTAATATATTTTAGGCGAGACAACATTTATCTGAACCTTACGAGCTGGTTATCCATCAAAGGCAGTTTTGAAAAAGACTGCTGTAGATGATGGTTACTATGTGCATATAAATCTAGCTTGTATCGATAAATAAATAAATAAATAAATAAATAAATAAATAAATAAATAAATAAATCATTAAATAAATTATTGGTCAATGCCTTATCAAGCAGATTTTTGCTGTGATACCGGCCGTCAATGTTTTAAGAAAATACTTTTAACTTACTAATTGCAAAAAATTATTCGGTTCAAAATTTTACAGGTCTGCAATGAAAATGATATCCCGGTTGAGTAACCTCGAGCTCGTAATACACCTGAAGGTAACGAAATTATTGCATTATGCTCCGGTGAGAAACACCACTAACTTGGGAATGTTAAAGATACTACATCAGGAAGCATGTTTAAACAATGTTCTTAATGGACACTTATAAATCGCAAGGGTAAGTTTCCCATTCTCTCCCCGTGGGGCCACGGGGTGGGGGGGGGGGGGGATATGGGAGAACCAGCCGACGTCGACCGAGTGTGGGTCAGGGGGTGCGAAGGTGTGGAGGCAAGATGGACTACATTCAGAGAGTGGTTTACAAAATAATACTGTCATTATTGCTATCAAATTGTAGAAGATTAAGCAAGAGTTATTCGGTAACAAGGGCGCAGCGAGATCTTATTCCGGGGGGGAGAGGGGAGAGGGAACTCAGTCACCGTTTATGTATGTTCGTGTGGTTGCGTGTATGTGCAAGTGTATACAGTAGGAATCTCGTTGACACGATTCTGCATAATACGTTTTTCGGCCGAATACGTCTTTCCTTTTTATTCCCGGACAACGTGTCTTGCTAGTAATGCATTTTCATGCGTTTATTACGATCACATTTTTGCCCAAAATTGGATAATTGTATACGGATTGGAAGTTGGATCGTGCGCTCTGGGCACGATCAGTTTCAAGTTGACCCTCGAAATTCGATCATGAATATCTCGAACTACGTGCAACTTCGTGATATCTAAAAAAATGAGTATGCCATAAATTATCCTGCACTAGAAGTTTCTAATATGAACAACCACACTCAAGTTATAATTGAAAAGTTCAGTTTCGGCAAAGTATTACCATCTCAACATAAAGTACGTGTGCGAAAACGACAGGAACGTAACTGCCGTATGATTTCCATAAAAATTTTGTATCGTCTAAAAAAAAGAAAACGCACCTCTATAGAAATCCTACGTTTATATTTCTGTATGCTAAGTCAAACCGCGTTTCAACGAACAACGATCTGCAC
>JALIZH010032934.1:680000-860000 GCA_030522465.1 Rhipicephalus appendiculatus | reverse complement strand
TCGTGCCGGGCCCAGCCTGCGGCACGTGCGCGACTCGGCGGGCGCAGGGTGCGCCCATTACGCGGCCAGGGGAGGCCACGTCCGCACGCTTCGGTTCCTGGTGCTCGCGGCGGGTCTGCGGCCCCACGAGAGGGACACCTTCGGCAGCACGGCGGCGCACGAGGCGGCGGCTGCCGGCAGGACCCGGGCGCTGCGCTGGCTGCTCGCGCGCACGGCGTGTCGGGCCGACGACAGGGACGCCCACGGAGACACCGTACTTCACGTCGCCGCAAGGTCAGTAGCCATCGGCTTCAGTATACATTCACTTTTTCACACTCAGTAAAGTGAGCGAATCTTTCGGGTTTACCAGGTTTGATGAGCAACGACGTTGCACTGAAACGTTGAACAACTCGAACTGACATCCTAATAGGCCGTTTTAGAATAGCGTACGCAAAGATAGCGTTCGTTCAGTATGCCCGCTATTTCAGTCACTTAAAGGGGGCCTGCAAGAGGATAGCGTACGATACATGTGCAATGGCGACAAACGCTAACGAAAACCTTTGCGTACCCATATATCTAAAACTCTCCAATATCACACACTGCTGCTTACGTATTCTCTGGTTACAACAGCCTCCAAGACATGGGCTCGGTAGGAAATGCGAACTTGTGCTCAATGCAAGGCACTTATAATTTATTCGATAATTCCTTGTAGGTCGGAAAAGGGACTACGAAGTGACACATTTATAAGGCAGTTGTCAGGCTAAGCTATTAAATTGCGCCACACCTAAGCAATGGCAGTGCACGTATATCACTTTACACAGCGGTGGCAATGTTTCGATGCAAGCCGAAGATCAACCGTGGAAATTATGTACTCAGCCCAGATGCAAAAGCAATTGCCGAGACGAACTTAACGTTCATATGTGGGTGTTTATTTCTGAAAACGTCTCTAGAATGTCGACTCAATATAGAAGAATTGGAATTGGGTCACGCATGTAAGGTCTCCAGTGACTCCAGATAAGGGAGTACGTGATTCCGTCTGCCCCGGCAGCTGTGTTGCGGGTGCAGCTGCGAATGGCAGCATAGACATATCATTCTGAGCGCTACAGACACTGGCGAGCATTTCAATACACGCACACCCCGAATTTGGCATCGAATTATATGGACCCCGGGTCACATGGGACTGGAGGGAAACCAGGCAGCGGATAGGGTTGCTCGAGGGTATGCGAGCCGAGCACCTTCCAACTCCGCCCCTGAGGAACCCGTTCCCGTCCCTTGCGACTACTCAGCCATCCTAAACCATTATAGAGGACTAAGGCAAGCTTATTCCCTACCACACCGCACACTAAACAAGGAGGAATCGGTCAGCTGGAGGCAAATTCAAACCGGCACGTTTCCAAATTTGCACATCCTCAGTAAAATGCATCCCTCAGCATACTCCCCACACTGCCCATGGTGCTCAGCTAAAGCTACCCTGTACCACGTCACGTGGGAATGTCAGGCCATTACAGCATTAGCACCGATACAAAATCCCACAGCGGAGCGATGGGAAGAGCTGCTGGCCAGCGACAACCTGGAAGATCAGCTGAGTCTGATCGACCGGGCCCGCAGCGCGGCTGCTGCAAGCGGAGCCCTGGACTGAGAGCACCCCCCACCGCAAGCCAAGAATCTCCGACTACCCGGAGCTCCTCCGCAGAAATGTCTGGAAAATAAAAGTTTTCACCACCACCACCAGTGACTCCAACTCTCAATCACGAAAATATCTAAAATGGTCGTCGTCTAAAAGGTCACCGAAGAAAACCAAGTTCGCGTTCTTGCGTAATGTGCGTTTAAGTCTTCTATATGCAATTAGGCCCATAGACCAGTTGCGATGGTGCATATTTGTCGTGTTGGCGCTCAAATAAAAATGTTTTCTCTCCTTCTCCAGCGTCGGAAGATAATACAGCGTTCTTAATTCGACGCGGAACGTAAAATATTGGTAAATACATGAATTAAAACGCAAGACGGCCCCAAACTTAAGTTCACAGTGATGTTTTGTTCTCGCGAGAACAATGTACGGGAGTGTTCGAAAGTTCCCAGGCCGCGAGGCCATGGCGTTACATGGGATAGCGACTTGAGAACTTTTAGTCACCCCTGTACATTCAGGAATGAGGCGCTTCGGCTCCTACTAACAGTACCGGCCTCCGTTATACCGGATTGAAGTGTGAATGGCGATATTTGTGGGTCGAAGTAATTCGGATAACGCGCGGAAAGTTTCTACTAGACGTGATGAACATACTGTACCGCGTTTGAGAGGTGGCACTCGGACTGAGCGATTGCGTGTAGCCTTTGAAAGGCTATAAGATCCGCATTCTGGGGACACGAATACCCCTCCTCCTCCTCCTCCTTGCTGGAATTTGCTCTTTCAAACAACTCATGATGGCGAGCCCAAACAATACGCAGGACTAGTAGGTTGTACACGACACTGCGTCATGTGCCTTAGCACTGACCATCATGAGTATATTTCAACTCGACCAGGTGGGTATCTCTTTCAAAAGTTCGAGCGTACGTGTTTTTTTAGAAACTTGGGGCCCTCCTTTAATGACTATCTGGATGAAAGAACGACACGTGAGAACGTGAAGGTTGATACATTCACGTTGTGTACACAGCCAGGCCCTTGGCCAGAAATTTTTCTCGGATAGAAGGGAGGGGGGGGGGGGGGGCTTGCTGAAGGTCTTGACTGTTTGAGGAAAGCACCTATTTTTCAATAGCCGTTTTTCGTAAAAATCGCAGTACATAAAGTATGGGACTTTTTCAATATTATTTTATTAATATTCTTATATGTTTAGTTTTGAGATGAATATCTGCAATGGTATAATATTTTTATATGGACGACTTCGGGAGGGGGGAGGGGGGGGGGGAGAGGCTAGTTTTCTTTTCTCTTTCTCTGGCTACGGGCCTGGACAGAGCACGTCCTCATCGACATGGACAGGAAATAGGAAAGCTTTCTCTTCAAAGGGGTGTTTCCTTACTCATTTGCAGAAAAAAAGAAACTCCGCAAGCTGTACGGTTTACCCTAGGTAGCCCTATTCCTACCGTGTTCTCTCTAGCGTTAATAGCTCCTCTGAACTTCCCCTTGAAAAAAGACGCCCTCGCTTGTTTTTCCTTCGGAACTACCTCGCGGCTTAGAACGGAACTGCCTGTGAATATGGTCTGATGAAAGGTGGTCGGGGGCGAAGTAGGCGTGCACTTGTTCTCGTTGAATCAGTTCTCGTTGGTATGCAGTAACTCTCGCAAACGATCAAGGAACAGCAAAGCAAATAAAATGTAAACTTAAACGAAACAAAATGAAGGAGATAACTCGCAAACGAACTTGAATGTAGAAGTTAGACCGCGAACGAGATGCGTGTTATGTTTATGAACTCAATGCGAGGCACTCTGGTCGCTGAATGCACCGAGGTCGGTGACGGAAAGTTGGCCTAGAGAGGGCCTATGCGCCACAAAAGGTATACTGTTATGTGGTCATTCACGAATAAGCGTGCAGCGTGGCCAAAGCTCGGAACTTCCAGATTCACAACGGTGGTTACAGTGGGGATGGCAAACAACTGCTGATCGTGAAGCAACGTGTTCGATTTCAAGCCGATATGCTGTAGTACGCCTATGGACTACGGAGTACTCCTGTAGTTTCTTTGGACTATAGGCAGTCGGTACTCAGTACTAACAGAAAATAAGGCTCTTACATTGGCTTCCGATCGTAGGCTATGTAAGTGTACCTTTGTCACGTCACAGAGTGAACGAGGGATAATTTATATAGAACATGAATGAATGCCGAATTTAAAGTTAAACGCGCCGTCAAGTGGCTCGACTTCTCCCTAAATAACTTCAATATCGATTACCGGCTGTAAGTTTGGACTACTTCGGCAATGGTTTCAGTGTGTAGGGGTGTCAAGAGTCAAGACGCACCAGGTAAAAGGTAGATTAGCGCGCCGAACTCTTGACTTGTAGGTGGGTACTTATAGTATGGTGGGGCCAAAAACTTGACACGTCAGGAGAAACCACGCATGAAATGCAAAAAGTGACGACACTTCAATATTAACTCTCTGCGTATGAGCTTATGGATTCTGTACGCAGAGTGTAGGTGAGGCTGTAGCAGAGTCCCTCAAAGTATTGAAAGACTCTGGCTGTAGCTGGTTCGGATATCGAACGTTGCAGTCCGCTTTCCTCACGACTTTTACGGCCGCGGTGACACAGAGGTCTATGCAGATTGATCGATTGATTGATTGAGCTTGCTCGTATAGTGAAGTGTACGATTAAGATGTGCAGTACTCACGGAATGAAACGCGAAAATTTAGGGCTATGTAATGTTCGTATCTTCGTTTGCAATTGCTAACAGTATAGTCGATATACTCAACCCCCCCCCCCCCCCAAAAAAAAAAGAAAAAAAAAGAAAGCGCCATTTTAATCCATGATTACTGTACCTTAATCACAGGATAAGGGAGACCACTAAACGCACAAACTAACGCACACGAACTTGGCATCAAGTGTCTGTTTATTGTTTGCCGTAAGCTGCACCCGAATCTTACGCTATCAAAGTTGTGTCCATTCTCTCTAACACTAGGTCAGGTCCCCGGATTATGTCACGTACGTGCGTTTCCACATTTATACTCTGACTTCATTTCGGGCATGAAGACTTCGCGCAGTGGTCATCGAGTTAATTTTAGCGCCAATCTAACATGTAATGAATACGTTTCGTGTTTCGTGTGGTTAACGCAGAACGCGCTGAGCTTCATTTTAAGGGTTGCAGACCACTGCACGAACTCTTACAGCGATGCCACGCATGCGCAGCTGATACCCGTCACTCGCTATTGAAACCACGTGACCTTCACGCGGAGGCCCTTAGTAAGAATCGTCGCAGTGCCGGTGGCCTCGCGTCGCCCACGTTCGTGCTATACGCAGGAATGGGACTGTGAACAAAAGAACCACACTCGCCTGCGCGTCGGTGGCGAGTGGCAAAAAAAGGGGGATATAAGCGGTACAAAAAAAAAAATACAGATATAAGCGTGGTAAACCGGAACTGGCGAAGCTGGGGCATGCGTGTTGTCAGGGGCCGGATGCGGACCAAGGATGGACGCCGCCATTCAGTCTGGCCCCGAAAGGGGGCTCAATAAACGCGTCGGAAATGAACGAAAGAAAAAAAAATAAAGACAGTGGTGAACGGGGAGGCCTGCGAAACGAAACCGCATAAGCACCTGGTGATCTGACCGGAAAGAGACAAAAATACCTGTCCTTGTCGTTACGCAGCGCATACCTGTGTACAATGTGCGAGGCTCCGAGGTGCTAATGAATCAACCTAATAGTTTGCACGTTCCCAACATGGAACGGAGAACGACCGCACTTTTGGAACTATTCTGCACCAGCCGCCGTGGTCTATATAGTGGTTATGGGAGCCGACTGCTGAGCCGAAGGTCGCGGGATCGAATCCCGGACGCGGCGGCCGCATTTCGATGCAGGCGAAAGGCTATAGAGGCCGGTGTGCTTAGATTTAGGTGTTCGTTAAAGAACCACAGGCGGTCGAAATTTTCGGAGCCCTCCAATACGCGGCGTCCCTCATAACCATGTCGAGGTTTTGGGACGTAAAACCTGAATGAGCATTATTAAATATACTGCGATTTGCGTATTTGTGGCGTCTGTCGTGAGTAATAATAAGCGGTTCGGCTATAGTCTAAAACGAAGGTTTACTGTTTGCACCGGCAACGACCTGAATACTTAATAAAGAGCTGAGTCACGTGAGTATACGATTTCGGCACTGCACTTCGGTAGTCTTAACGAAGTCATACGTAACAATGGAAGGCACAAGTAGAGTGGCTTTGCATGCCGCGCGAAAATTTAAAGTCATACACGTGTGTCGGTGATCGCGGGATGCGCCTTCCGTTCGTTTGTTTCAGACGTTGGCAAGCCACAACCCACAACAAACGAGTTTAGGACGCTGACATCGCATAGGTCATGCGCGCCGCAGTCTGCTTTCTGAACAGAACAGACCGAAGGTGGGGGGGGGGGGGGGGGGGGCGGGAGGGAGCAGCTCCCCCCCCTCCCCCCCCCCCTTCCCCCAGTCATCTCTAAGACGGGCCCCAATTCTGCCCCATACCTTTAATCAGTTGGACCTTTGTCATTGTTTAATATGAAGGGTTCTGGCCACGCATGTTTTTTGACGATAACAGCGCCCAAGGGCTCCTGACGTTATATTTCAAGAACTTTTTGCTTCTCACTTTTACCCCTGGAAAAGGGGGGGACCAGTGACGGTGCTTTGCGAGGAGCACGTGATCTCTACATTTTCATTTTTACATCTATTGCGGAGCTTCTTTTCTTTGAACTCGACCAATGAACAGGCGGAGGGGGGGGGGGGGGGGGGCTGAAACTTGGCCCCTCTTAAAACAGAACCCTGCTCGCATGCCTACAGTTACATTGCTCAGAGGCATGCGTCTCGGAAGCATCGACTACACACCCAAGTTTACAGCCCCATACTTGGATTTACTCGGATCACTTCCGCTGGGTACTGACATTGGTATATTCGTAGACGGCAGGCACTGCAATTGGTTAGCCCGTAGACTCGAAAATGGGCTGCAAAGGGACGAACACCGCTTAGTGACAAATGCAAGCGAGGTAAACGACAATGAGCCAAGGAAGAGACCCAGCGACGCCGTATAGCTGAAGTAGAAGATAAGCATCGCACACTTATTCCTTCATTTAGCGGTTCCGTATGCAAATCAAGAGAAAAAAAAAAGAGAAATGGCTGGCTCGGGGGAAACCGAAGGCAAGGAATCTAGTTCGACCATCGGTCTTTCCGAAACACTTGCCGATAACGCTAATGACATCCGCTCTATATGTACTGGCCGGTGGACAAGCGGCGGCATGCCTTTGGGCACGCGACTGCCTATATAGCAGGATGTACTTACGCACCATCGACATAACTTGAAACGCGAATTAGTACGGAGCGATTAGCGCGATTTGTCGGCGCCGTTTGCACGCTATTCTGTGTGTACTCGTAAGAACGAGGGGATTATCGACTAAAAATGTGTATTTCGGTATATACACGAAGGTTTTTGAAAAAAAGGCGGCCACGTAAAGATAGCCAATCGCACTATATATACCGTGTTATAGCGGGTGGCAGGCGTTCTGATTTCGCGTTTCCTGGTCTCTTCATTTTTTTTTTATCTTGTGCCGACGATGCGCCAATGCAGACTTGAGCACATGTATCACGAAGCGAAATAGAGTGGTACTTCACTGATACGATCTTCGGTGGAAACGAGGAGCTAAAGCGTATAATCCGAATGTATCCACAACAAGCCAATAAAGAAAGTACGAAAATAGGCGAGCTTTGTGTCAGACTGAATAGCAAAGCTTCACGGGCCATTTCGTATCGCGGCGATGTGCCAGCTCCCTCTGTTATTGCATGGTGGCGGTTGCTCCGCGCTGTTGCTGTGGTAGAGTCTAACAAAAAAAGAACGGGCCTTTGACTCTTTTTTGGGAGTCCTCCCTTGCGACGCATATGACTCTCTTTTAAAGTGGCATGTGGACTCCCTCTGGATATCATTATACTCTCGTCGGAGAGTCATTGGTGCCGAAAGAGAGTTAACATGACTCTATATAGAGTCATATACGTGGCAAGTCAGGGATTCACCAAAAAGAGCTACACGTGCTCTTTTTTTCTTTTCTGCTTTTTTTTCTATTACAGTGCATACGCGCGGCTGTGGGCTCATAACACTTTGTTCTGGGGACCATATATAGGAAGATTATTTAAGTTAGTAGAGTGAAATATAAACGTACCAGTTTTATAAATATCGGGAAAATCCCCCCAAATGAGCAGTCGTATTACATGATTTCGAGTGAAAACGCGATCGCGTTAATCGTAAGAACATACATCGCTCCTACGAGACGTGGCCTTTAAAACACCCCCCGCCACTTTCACAAAAACAAAAAAGAGAAATAAAAATAGTAAGAATAATACGAAACGTATTACCCCGAATAGCGTACCTACTAAGCGGACTCTCATTAACGAGATTCCGCTGTAGTATTCTTCGATGTGATTCAAATACTGCGCTACAGTTACTGGGACACAAAAAGTTAGAAAGGACACACGTTACAAAGTGGATACGACAAGCGCAAGTCTTGTCGATTGCGCTTGTCGTGTCCACTTCGTAACGTGTGTCCTTTCTAAGTTTTTATGTCCCAGTAACTGTAGCGCAGTACTTTAATTATGAAAAACCAACTAGCCCAATACCTAACTTTGCTGATTCTTCGATGTAATGCACTCTCAGAATCCAGGCTTCAAAGTCCGCCATTCTTACCTCTATAGCAGGGGTCTTAAACACGCGGCCCGTGGGCCGCATGCGGCCCGTCGATCTTTCGCTTGCGGCCCGCGGCCCGCACATGACATAAAATAAGTATGGGATGAAGAATGTGTGGCCCGTAGCGCGCACATGACAGTGTTCGTCCCATACTTATTTTATGACTTTGTGTCTGTTCGTGACATTGATAAATGGTGCTCGCATTATTTTCTCGCCTATCGCGATTAATAACGTTTTGTGCGATTAAACTACACAGACGAGACAGGTATTAAGCATTTCTTTTGTGAGGCACGTACCCCATGCGGTCACCTAGTGTTGAAAGATAACTGCGGAACAAAAACTGTACTTCAGGATCGGCGTCGAAATTCTAGTCATTGTGTAGATTGGTATCGACATGCTTCTGCAAACATGACGCCAAATCCCCTTTAGAAACGACCCATATAAGAGGTATGGGCAAGGCTTTCTTTCAAATGGCAACTAGCTGACATTTTGTTCAACTCTTCCCACTTATACCTGGCCCTCCGCGTGACTAAATTTCCTGACTGCGGCCCGGTAGCTGATGTGACTTTGAGACCCCTGCTCTATCGAAATACCTCAAGTGGATCCCTAAACAGGGGTTGTGTGCTCGAGCCGACGTTTCGACAAGTGGACTTGTCTTCCTCAAGGCTAGAACCGTATGCAAATCAAGAGAGGTCATCACAGTTCACAGTTCTAGCCTTGAGGAAGACAAGTCCACTTGTCGAAACGTCGGCTCGAGCACACAACCCCTGTTTACGGTTTTTTTCAACGCAAGCTTCCATCTACCCATTCCTGCCGTTCTCAAGTGGATCCCGGCACACATGGGGGGAAGTAAACACAGAAAATCCGAGCATCCCTCCCAACCTCAACGAGAAGGCCCACCGAACATCGAGCTAACTAACCCACCGTAACGGCCCTGCATCTCGCACTCACCACGGAAGGGGGGTACGACTTCGGCGGAGGCGATGGGGAAGACGGAGGAGGCGACAATGACGAAGTAGCGATGCAAGACGACAGAGACCGACTGGTCCCGTACCACGACATACTGGCACACTATAAGCAACAACGAGAAGCGTACCCCCCCAAACAGATTGGAGAAGATTGCAAACCAGAACCTTCCGAAATCCAGTACGCTTAAGAAGAGTATATTCCAGACAATACCCAGAAGCGAGCTGTAAGCTCTGCAAGCACGAACACGCAGATATGGCACATATCTTATTGAAATTCACGGAGATCACGGTAATATACCGAGAGTACAATATAGGACCGGGCCTTCTCGACGAGCGATGGCTAAGCGCTCTGACTAGCTCAGATCTGCACAACCAACTGTGGGTAATCCAGCGGGCCCGGACAGCGGTGGAAAGGCCTATGTCTCCCCGCACATAATGCCCGGGTGGCCTGAGCCCGCGCCGGCAAACTTCCAAGTGTTTTCTTTTTTTAATAAAGATTTTCCGTTCGTCTGTCCGTCCGAAAGGCTGTTTGGCGCGTACCATGTTGAGGTGAGTTTGCTTAACAAAACACGTTGCGGGTAGAGTGGGTTTTACATTCTTATTTAAAATATCCCAGCACTACTTTTAACGAGGACAGGACAGACAAGTTCAGTCCTATCATGCACTTTTCTGCCCTGTCCTCTTCAAAAGTTGCGCAGGAATATTTTAAGTAAGAATGTTGAGATGAGGTTTCATAACGACCAAGCTTTATGTTACGCACTTGCTACAACAAGAACTCCCGTATTGTATACACATCCGCGAGACCTGTGACAAACTGCGTCTTCGTCGTCTTCCTCTCCCCTCTTACTGAAGCTCAGCTCGTGTAAACTGTCTTGTTTCTGTCCTTGTGTTCCAGCAGCTCGCTCCAGATAACGTCTTGCAGCGACCGGCGTATTGAATTATACAGAAGGAAAGAGGAAAAGTCGGTTGCACCCGCACTGAGCGGTATCGGCCCTGGACCGCAGTGTCACGTCGCGCGTGGGGAATTCGCGACTATGGTGTACCTACACCATGTATACGTGCCGGGCCTGAGGACGACACGTTGTTTGAAAAATAAAAATAAATAAATAAATGAAAAAAAAAGGACAAGAAAGTGGAGAGTCTTTTCGGAAAACGGAAACTTTCGCCCCGCTTTAGTATAGCTTGTACGTACAAATTGAAGGAAGTGTCATGTGTATGCCATACGCTGCCGGCTTTTACGGAATCCGGTTCGGACGTGCGTACTGTGCTGTACGAATGTCTATCGGGGTGATAGCGCGCCGGTCTTTCGGCATTCGCTGTAGGCATTCGCTGTAGGCATCCGCTGTAGACATCCGCTGTAGGCATCCGCACATGAAGCTCAGAAGAAAGAAAGAAAGAAAGAAAGAAAGAAAGAAAGAAAGAAAGAAAGAAAGAAAGAAAGAAAGAAAGAAGGAAGGAAAGAAAGAAAGAAAGAAAGAAAGAAAGAAAGAAAGAAAGAAAGAAAGAAAGAAAGAAAGAAAGAAAGAAAGAAAGAAAGAAAGAAAGAAAGAAAGAAAGAAAGAAAAAACCGTCTACGCGTCATACTGTATGGATAGGCATCAATGTAAACTGAGTCCTCAGTTTAACTCACAACAAAACTCTCAACGTGCAGCTCTGACCGAAACTTACAAAGCTAACCGTCCTCGTTCGCCCTGTCCGAAGCTATATTGGGTCTGCATTCCAGCTGGTGGTGGTGAAGTTACTGCAAGCGGTTTTAGTCTGGCAGACCTGTCTAGAGTCGGTGAGATCGACTGCGTATGGCTGTAGTGCGCCTGGTTTATCGGCCATCTTAAACCAACAAACAAACATTCCCGCTCCACCGAGCGGGCGGAAGGAACCACTTATAATTTACGATCGGGAAAAACCCTGAGCGGACGATGATTTCCTTAATAGATGCGGGAAGACGTGACTGTTTTTGTTCTTGAAAGGGCAACGTAGAAGGAAAGAAAGATTTGGTTCTGGTATGTGGTATACCTAAAATGAAGAGGCGTAGCTATCATCACACAAAACGACCGGGTTACTACGTTTATACGGAGTAGAGCGCGGTCGCTTAAAGCATCTACTTTGCATACGCGCGTTCATCGTAAAGTGTACTCCGTCTGACCGGATTCTCGGAGTGCTGCGGAAGCTGGCCAGTCTTTAGAACCAATCGGAAGAACGAGCAAAGAGACGCGCAAGGTCTCTTATGCATTTGTCTATGATGACTCGAAGGCGTATGCCACCGGTTGAGGCAACTTCTATGATCATCATTACAGCTTGAGAGGTGACGTGATTAACTTCACGTACTGTTGTTGCTGTGGATGATGATGACGATGACGACGATGAATTATAGATCATCCCTTTAAGTGGGTTGGCAGCTTTAACCCATCAACTCGTTACGCAATTCACATGGCGTGACGCCTGGCGCGATTCTACGCTTCTGCCACGCAATATTACATCTCTTAACGCAGGGGTCTCAAACTCACCTCAGCCAGCGGGCCGCAGTCACGCAATTTAGTCCCGCAAGGGCCAGGGCAGTGAAGGAGGTACGAGGGGGGGGGGGGGGAGTTCAATTTGCCAGCAAACACTGCCATTTGAAAGTAAACTTTCCCATACCTCATATACAGGTCCTTTTTGAAGGAGATTTGGTGCCAGGATTCCAACAACATGTTGATACCAACCTCCAAAATGACTCAAATCTAGACGCCGATTGTGAAACATAATTTTTGTTTCACGGTTATGTTTCAAAACAAGGTGAACACATCGGATGCCTCACGGAGGCAATGCCTTAACCAGTCAGGCCTGTGTAGCTCACGAACATACTTAATAAAAAAATATAAAAAAAATGTGGGACAAAGGTAGTAATGTGCGGGCCGCAACCGAGAGCCTCGCGGGCCGCATGCGGCCCGCGGGCCGCGTGTTTGAGACCCCCTGTCTTAACGGGACTTATTGCCCGACATGACCCCTTGATAGGGTCTTTTTCCAAAGCGGTTTTCAAGTGCTGTAGAGGCTCTGGGGTAGAATACTTCACTGGCACGCAAAATACCAGGGTTCCACTCCGAAAGAAACCCTTATCTTTGCCTGATTTTCACGAGGTCGTGTGAGTTTTAGGAGCGGCGCATCTTAGGGTCTCGGCTTGTCGGCGTGTCACGTAGTCGTCATGGTCCATCATAAACGGGTATGCGGCCACAAAAATTGGGTAAATCCCAATACTCGCCACCAGTCCACACTATGCCTATTATGAATTAAAGGTCCGTCGTTAGTGCTTAAAATATTGTTTCGCTTAGCAGCGGTGTTAGAATTTACCAAGGCGCTCAAGTTTCTTAATCTAAAACCAGAGACGCAAACGTGGATCTCTACGGTGAAGTCATCTACATGAAACACCCCTGCTTGAAACATATCTGCAAAGTGATGGTGCTTTACTCGTCACCTGTCCACTAAAAATGAAGAAGGCAACAGTTCGCCCAACAATTGCCGACAACGTTAGTGGAGCTGAAACAACCTTCTCTGCATGCCGTAGGGAACTGAAACCGGGCGTGTAGGGAAAAAGAAGAAGCACCTTAGGGTGAGCTGCATTCCGACGCAGTTTTCCGACGACGTTAGGGGAGCTGAAACACCCTTCCCTACATGCCCGGTTTCAGGCTTGGCACCACTAGTGCCTCATCAAAAAGATGTCTCTCAAAATAATGTGGCCAATTACCTCGGTCAGGCCCTTCTTCTCTTCTTCTTCTTCGTCTTCATCTTCTTTTTAAGGCCAGCGTCCGATGAGGAGCTTGAGGCTTCCACCTCAAGAAGTCATACATCGTTTGAAAATACATTACAATGAAATGCAAAGTTTGGGTTGGGAGGTTTTCCTGTGAGAACTCTATCGTCGTTTATTTCGCCCTGATAGGTTCGTTGTCAGGAAATAGTATAAAGGGCAATGTCTCATTTCTCAATTTCGCGCTGAAACTTCAGTGCCTTCATTCTTGTGTGACGTCACAGATATGCCTTTCTTTTTTATTGCTATTTCAACCACGTTAGCTTAACAGAGAAAGGAAAAGAGAAGCAAGGAAAGGCAGGTAGTTTACCCAGAGGCACGTCCGGTTTGCTACCCTACACCGAGGGAAGGGATAAAGAGGCGAGAAGAGAGAGGTGTACGGAATGACAAGCACACTTGGGGGAGCTCATCCAGTCTACAGGCGGTGACTCAGATTTGTTGATTTTAGGCCTTTCAGTAGCGCTTTAGTTGCCAAGGTTTTGTGAAACTCTGGCTCTCTTAGAACACACGACAATTAATTTTTACCAATAAATAATTATAAGAATTTGCGATGACACTGTCAAAATCTATGAAGTCACGTCTTGTTGGTGCGACAATATCAAGGCGCCGCCGCCAAATAAGCTTTTTGTTGTTGTTGTTTTATGGCTTACCAACCGTCTTAATGGTCCCGGCAAGAGTGGTGTTGTTTGATATTGTGAAAGGGTGGTTGAGGAATATGAGAGGCGTCGTTTTTTCTTCTTAATCTTTAGTGTAAGGCCCTTTATTAACAAAAGGACAACGACAGCGATAACATTGAAGTGAGAGCAGCCCATCGTTCATTATAGTGACCCATTAAATGACCCCTTCGTCTCCAGCATACGTTAGTAGTTCATCAATACTTCTTTTTGGACGAGTCGGTTCATCACCGAGGAAGGAAGTACCAGTTCGAAGAGACACCCAGAAGAGAGCGTTTGTGATACCCGTTTATGACACCCAGACACCCAGACGCCCACTTGCATCTACGTGTCGGTTTTCTTGTGTGTGTCTGTTCGCACCATTCTTACACCGTGGTTCGCACTGATACTTCCTCCATAGGTTAGTAGTGTACGCAAAGCCGGGTTAAAGATCGGGGCACCGTGGACACCCCGGACGTGCGTCTTGGCGGACCGCTATCCCCCCACCCACTTAAGAAATAAAAAAAAAAGGGGGGGGGGGGGGTCTCCTTTCACTATCATCAGAGATGGAGATTGGAAGCCCGCGTGCCCTCAATCACCATAATGAGCGAGATACTCAAATAGCCATAATTAACGATGAATAGGGTCCATCCTCTTTATCTATACACTATGTATACTTTTACCTTTCTGTGTGCTATGTATAGTACAGCGTGTCGAAATGTTCTAAACACCCCCCGTGTGACTGAATGACAAGTTACCTTACTGTATCGCAAGTTTTAATGAGGCGGTCTCTAATGCACCAGCTTTACAGACTTCATGGAACTTTGTTCACGTGCTACAGACACTCGTTTGCATGCACTAACACCCCCGAAGCTTTTCAGTTTTCACCCTTCTCTTCTACATATTGAGTCGAAGCTAAGCCTGATGAAGCTCTGCTGCAACATAAAAGGATGCAGCTTAAGCGCTTCGCGAAATCCTTAATGAGTCTGCAGTAAATGCTGGGGATATTCCAGGAAGAAAGTCGTGGAAAGTCAAATGGAAAAAAGTTCGAGGCTAAAACGGTGCCGCTTCTTTGATGATACGAGATATGAAAAGTTAAAAAAAAAATGACCCCACAGCGACACTTTTGTGGAGAAGAAAAAGAAGAAAGGATCGGCTCGCGAGTAAAAATGGAAAGCCGTAGACGAGGAAAGCGGCAAAGGACGTCTTTAAAGAGGGTCAGGGTGTTCCTCCATCAATGTCCCTTTTATCATCATTTTTTTTCCTTCGGCTTCCTTTTTTTTTTTTTTACCTGCATTTAACCAGCTGAACGTGGCCGCTCCTCCGTATAGCTCTGTGCAGACTGGATCCGTAATATTAATTTCGGCCGCAGTTTGCCGGCAGTTTACCGGCGCGGACCTACAGCAGCGCGGCACTCCCGCTGTTTTTTTCTCGGTGAGCGCAGATATAGGATAGCGCGCGAACGCGAGCGTGAAAGTTTCTGCTATTACAGCGGTCGCCTCTCGCGGAGGCAAATATGAACCAGACCAATATGTCCGCGGCGACTCGTTGGTCATTTATTACTTCTCGCAGCGATTGCCCATGGAGTCGTTTTCGTTTTCTTGTTTTACCTTAGCAGCAGGTTCTCGAGCCTCAGAGCAGCTACTGCTCGGGAGCGGTCCTGCTCCCTTCCTGGCCGTGGCCTCTAAGCGCTTCGCAAGTGTCCATGCTTGCAGGAAAAACAGTGCTTGCTGGGGGGACTTTGAAGATATTAAACGTACAGCGCTGAATTGGATGTATGGGTTATACTCAAATATAACACACCCTAATATCCCCTATGGTAAGACTTATTATGATTATAGTCGGTGTATTTGTTCACAGGAATAAAATGGAATTAACTCGCGCAGGACAGGGTACACTGCAGATCATTGGGACATGCCTTCGGCCTGCGCTGGACAAAAATGGATGGAAATGATGATTCGTTAATGCATATTTGTTTTAATTTACTTATTTACACTGTTCTTAGGGCTACTTATGATATCAGGGATGGGAGTGGCTTCATACAAGGTAGTATAATTAAGTGTAGGTAATTGCAGTAAGGCCGCGACAATTTATTTTTATCCTAATGTTTCTAAGGAAGAATGCTAAAAGCGCAGGGAAAACACGGACGACGAAAGGCATACATATATGCACACACAGGCGTTTTATGTGCGCCTTTTTTCTTCCGTGTTTTCTGTGCCCTTTGGAGTTTTCTTCGAAACGGATTACCAACGTGCCCAAACTGCCGCATTGGTGAACTTTATTCCAGATGTCTCGTACGCGAGAAACTGTAAGCTTGTTATTGACGATGGCTACGCCGACTACGTCTTAAGACTGTGCAAAGATGGTAGTTCCGCTGAACAATTCCAACCAAGGAGATCTTCGGAAATTTTCGAGTGGGTCGTCGTTAACTGATGCAGTCCTCGCGCTCCATTGTCATTCATCAGATTTTCCCGAACCAAAAGAATTCCACAACGTCGTTACAAAGCTGCAAGTCTGTCCCGACAAACACGATATGTTTTAACTTCCAAGGCCAGAGGCGTTTCTCGGTGGTTATCTCTACGTCAGCCACCACATTCCCATCTTCATGTCGTCGTTGATGTTGTTCATGGTCTTCTTTACCGTTATCACAATCGACGCTGTCGGCGTGACGTCAACATTTTGTCATTTTCAGTGTATGTTGTTGACGATTCCACAATCTCCTTCAATATCGTTGTTTTTGCAGAACAGTTGCAATCCGGGTCAGTTGGCACACATTCTTGAGGATTGGAACCAGTCAAAAGATGAAGCACCGAGAAGTGGCACAGACAACGACTGGTGTGTGTACTCTGTGCCACTTACCACGCACCAGTCGTTGTGTGTGCGGCTTCTCTCCTCTGTGCTTAATCTTTTGGCTGGTTCACTTCCCATCTTCAAGTATTCGCTGTTTTCCTAACGGGCCCAGCTGCCATGGTCACGTAGCACCAAAAGGGCTTTTCCTCTGCGCGACCTTCAGCAGTTCTTTCTTTATCGGATGGACGATACTGGTGCCTGACTACTGTATATAAACATATATACCCTGTTAATCGGCGAAAGCTTGATCGTCAACAAACTGACCAGAGGTCATCGATGTCATCGGGGAACGATAGGGGAGCCGCGGGCACCACGCGGAAGACATACGGAGCTGGCGCATTTTACCCGAACCATATGGCCCGGCTCACGTGCGCGCTCTCCCACGTACACGGGCGCGTGGCAGTGCATTGGCCGAGTGCAAGGCCAACCCTCTCCTCAACATCCCGCCTCGCTGCAAAGACAGTTGGGCACCATCTCAAAGCTGTTGTCGAAGAAACGTTCGGCGTACTGCCCTGGAATCCGCTTCGGTGCTCGCGCGTATGTAGAACAACCTGTAGGAGTACTGCGGAGTAGCTGCGGTACTTTAGAAGGTAAAAGTGGAGACATCCCCAGCGCACATGCACGTTCTACAGACCTGAAACCTTCGCGGCCTTCGTTCTCTCTTCCTGACGTGTACGCGTTCGAACCATATCGCCCAGCACGTCTTGTAGGAAGGGATTAAAATCGTGTTTCTCCTTCTTGATCTTGTCCGGGTGAGAGAGATATAAGCTGAGCGGGGTACCGTTTCCTTTTCTTTATCCCGTCTTCATCACTGCTGGTGGTCCGTCTTCGGGAGCGAAAGCTGTAGGTGTTTCCGAAAACGTAGCGATTCTCCGCTTCGATATGGGGACCGGGGGTCTACGGGGAGCCGGTCACCGTATACGCAGCCAGCTCTCGATGTCTTCCTATACAGATCGTCGCGCTCGCCGGGGATCGTATATTACGAACCATGTAGCACACGTCTCTCGCGTTTGTTCCGCCAGCGACACGGTCTCCTTTCCTGCGGCGTTATTTTTCTTCTTGGCGGAAGGTTGCGAGCGTCGCACAGTAGTCGTTCCAGGAGACGTCCTTTTCCAGCGTCGCGGTTTCCGCTAAGATACGAACCATTACCGGCTTTGCGGTTTTAATGGACCCCGAGGCGTTCTCCGGCGACTCTATGGTGCTTTTGAGATTTGGCCCAGATGTCTTTACTTGTTGTTGTTGCTTTTGTTGCTGTTGTCGTCGTCGTTGTCGCCATGTTTGCAATGCCTCGTGCTCCAGCACTACTAGGGGATGACGTCTGGCGCTTGTCGCGTGGTCTATACAGCCTCTTCTAGTCTAGACCACTATTTCCTCTTCAGATTAGCTATACATGCGTCGCCGTCGACCTGGCACCCGCTCTTTGTACAAATTCGGAGGATGCAGCAATGATAACACCGTTATACAACGCGGTTTCTCCGTGCAGCATCGATTTCTCGTAAACTTCCCGCGATACGGTTGCCTACACAACGCTATATCGCGTGCGGAATCAAGACAACGTAGTACAACACCAGAACTACTAGAAAAAATAGCATTGCGTGCCAGTGAAGCAGGATTAAGATTATGTTCCACACCAGGACCGCGCCACTCAGGAACGCTGCTATCTGATGCGTAGATAACGCACGACGATAACTGTTACAGTGAATGATAACTTGTCAAGCTATACCAATGACGAACCTATAGCAATATCGCAGTTAAAAGTCGGGGTCCGCATGTCCCCCCCCCCCCCCCCCCCCATTTATGCCTCCAAGAAACCGCGCTTGTAATAAAGTTACTGGCGCTTTATATAAATGAACGAAAAGAGTGAAAGTTAAGGGCTCGATTTTTAGGGGCGAAGCTCCTAGGGTGTGGGTCTGTCCCTCCTCTGTAGTTGTCGTATTAGTAGTAGCTAGGTAGGTAGGTAGCCACGTGTGGTGGAATGTACCCACTCCACGTGATAAAGATGACGATGACGCAGTATAGTGCAATGAACCCACTACACGTGACAACGATGAAGTATAAGCGCGTTCCAATATAGTGGAATGTACCCACTACACGTGATAAAGATGACGATGACGCAGTATAGTGGAATGTACCCACTACACGTGATAACGATGACGATGACAATGATGACCATGAAGTATAAGCGCGTTCCAGACCACACATTCTCTTTCTGCCATGGATGAAAACGATCGAGCTTCGCCCACTCATCATCATTCACTTCGTGGATATGGCGTGATATTTTTGTTAGACACAACCTCGATGAGAACCAACAGGCAACATATTGTCTCTTGGTTCGCATCAAGGTTGACGCTGCATGTTGATAGATTAATGGATGGCCCAATGATCGCAAGGATAGCCCCCGTAAATGGCTTGTATCAGGGGTCTCAAACTCCCCTCAGCCAGCGGGCCGCGGTCACGCAGTTTACTCTCGCAAGGGCCGGGGCGGGGCATTGAAGGAGGTAGGAGCGAGGGGTGTGTGTGGGCAATTTGCCAGCAAACGCTGCCATTCGAAAGAACACTTTCCCATATCCCGTATACAGGTCATTTCTGAAAGAGATTTAGGGCCAGGATTCCAACAACATGTCGATACTGATCTCCAAATGGACTCAAATCTGGACGCTCATTGTGCAATACAATTTTTTGTTTCACGGTTATGTTTCAAAGCAAAGTGAACACATGGGATGCCTCATGGAGTCATTTCTTTAAACCAGTCAGGTCTGTGTATCTCACGAGCATACTTAATAAGAACATTTTTAAAAGTGTGGGGTGAAGACAATCATGTGCGGGCCGCGTGCCACGTGTTTGAGACCCCTGGCTTAGATGATGACCTCGGAGACAGTGACGGATCCGGACGTGAGGGCTAGGAAGCCTCTACACTCCTTGCTTTCTCTATAGTTTCGATAGGGCTCCTTTACACCTCAGGTTACCCTTCCGGCCAGGAGCGTAGCCAGAAATTTTTTTCGAGGGGGGGGGGGGGGGGGGGGTTCAACCATACTTTATGTATGTTCGTGCGTGCGTTTGTATGTGTGCGTCTATATATACGCAAGCAAAATTGAAAAATTCCGGGGGGGGGGGGGGGAAGGGGTGTTTGAACCCCCTCCCTCCCCCCCCCCCTCCCCCCCCCCCTTGGCTACGCCACTGCTTCCGGCCTTCTACTGAAGTTGCCTTGAAACCGGCCCTGATCGCAGAGCTGGCCGAGCAACTTTTCAGAATATCACACATGTCACGGGGATGCTGTACATCTCAGACTTCACAGGAGCTTCAATAATAATAACGTGGATTTAACGTGCCAAAACACCGATATGATTATGAGGGACGCCGTAGTGGAAGGCTCCGGAAATTTCGACCATCTGGTGTTCTTTGACGTGCACTGACATCGCAGAGTACACGGGCCTCTTAGCATTTCGCCATCTAAATGCGACCGCCGCGGCTGGCATCGAACCCGCGACCGTCGGACCAGCAGCCGAGCACCCTAACCGCTACATCACCACGGCAGACCATTTTTGCAGTGGCTTCGCGTGTAGACATTACTCGCAAACAAAATCACGGACTCTTAGTGAGACAGAGGAATGAATCATAAACCTTGTCTCCTCCCACAGACACTTTTCTGTGTGTTTGCGCGAATCCGGGTGTCCGCGTAAGTCCCGTGGTTGCGCGACAGTGCAGGGCCAACATCTCGTGCACGCGACGGTCACGTTAATGGCGCAGTAAAACGCGAGCAGTCGGTGAAACGATTTTGACACGGCGGCTTCAAACGGTGTGTGCACGGTCACTGACTCTGTTTCTCACCCTCTCTCCCCTCACATGGAGAGGAGGGTGAAGCCAGGAGCCCAGTTTCGCGGCCCACTCTTGTTTCGTTTCGGTGCCGTTGAGTAACTATAGCGTCTCTTTCTCGTAAGTGCTCCCATCGGATCCGTTGTTTTTCTATCATACCCGTTTTCGCAAGCATTCGTTTATTTGTGTGTTTTTTTTTTCGCGTACAAAAACAGGGTCGACCACATTTTTAGGACCGGCTATGTTAAAATTTACATACGCAATTATCAGACAAGGATTATGAAGGAAACTCACAGGGACCCCTATGCATTCACCTAAGACGACTTGAAGACGAAAGCCACCTCTTCTTCTTGTCATATGACGTCATCATATGACGTGATGACGTCATATGATGACGTCATCGCGTGATGATTTTTATTTTGCGTCACTCGTGTTGACGTCGACGCCGCCGACGCCGACGGTCGATTTTCGCGCTTGATGGGGCATTCAAGCCTTTCACCTTAAACAAAAGGAACGAAGTACTTTAAGAACAACTCGAGTTCGTACTATAGATTACAAACAAAAGGAAAATACTGCTACAACTACGGCCGCCATGGTGGCGCAGCGGTTATGGTGCTCGGCTGCTCACCCGAAAGTAATGGATTCACAATCGGCCGCGGCGGTGGTCGCATTTCGACGGTGGTGAAATGCTAGAGGCCCGTGTACTTAGATTTAGGTGACCGTTAAATAACCCCAGTTGGACATATTTTCCGGAGACCTGCATTTCGGTGGGCCTAGTAATCTTATAGTGGTTTTGGCCCAAAAACCCAGATATTATTACTGCCATTACTATACTCCAAAAATGACAACGAAAAGCATTGAAGGACACTTGAAGGAATGTTAAACGCATTCAAGGTGCCGCAGTGGGTGCAGTTGTTATTACTTTCCGAAGGTTTGCCGCAAGATGTATGGGGAATACAATAAAATAAACATTTCAACTGTGCATCCTGTAGAAACCACAGCAATATATGTAACTACCTGCCTACTTATTCTCCACCAACCAACGATTTTGTACAGTTTTCGGATTGGCTTCAGTTCAGCCTTTCTTCAAATACTAACTATAGTTGCTTAAACGCAACCCGATTGCATCGTTTTCTATTTATCTGAACGCGTTTGTGGTCTAATATGTGTGTCATGCTCATCTTCGTGTGCTTTATTTGACTTGACTGTTCCAACTCTATAACGTATATGTGGCGTGTGCATACCGTATAATCTGCGTTATTTTCTTCGTCAGCATAGGGAACTGTTCATCTTAGATCGCAGTCGCGCGGCTCTCTGTAATATGTTCGGGGATTCGTTATTCGCATGTGTGTCAGGTATTCCACATATAGCTTGCGGTGCAAAGTGCCAACGTGTAAAGGATTGTATATGGACTAAACTTTACTCTTTTGTCTAACTCCGCCCCTCATTTTCTTTGAGTGTGATGATGATACTTGT
This sequence comes from Rhipicephalus appendiculatus, assembly GCA_030522465.1. Taxonomy (NCBI): domain Eukaryota; kingdom Metazoa; phylum Arthropoda; class Arachnida; order Ixodida; family Ixodidae; genus Rhipicephalus; species Rhipicephalus appendiculatus. Next base: position 838,162 of record JALIZH010032934.1, on the reverse strand, counting down.
TATTTTAGGGCATTATTCTTCTCATTACAATGTAAAACGGAATAGGAGTTCGTTGTATAGGTGACCGTGTCTTTGTCTTTTATTTCTACTTCAGTAGCAATAATAAAAAGAGAAGAAAACAAACTTCTACACCCGATTTTTTTCGAGACTTCTATAACAGCCTACTGCCCCTTTTTCTCCAAAAGCAGGCAAGCGTCGTCCCCCCTTCTGAATGTAGGCTGTTTCTTGTTAACCAGATTGGGTCTCAATCATTTTTTTTTTTACCCCTTATACTTGAGATTGTTCGGTCCACAATATTTGCATGCCAAATTAACGAACGATGCATTCCTGGGCAATGCAGAGAGCTCATTCCAACAGTCGTCGTGAAAATCGTTCAAAATCGTTTCTCTTACTTCGTCTCCGTACTTTTTTTTTTGTTTGTTTACACTAAGAGATCTTGTCTACACGCAGAAGCAATATGTACGGCGTTGTGTTTCCCTGTTAATGACACCGTGAGCGCGCGGGCTCCGTCTCCCCGGAATGCAATCTTGTAAATGGTTCGATCTCGAAGTGCTCCGTGTTTCACAGCTCGAAACGACACCCAATTGTCGAAACCTATCCTATATAGCCGGGGAAACGGGATTGGCGATTACCGTGAGTGAGATTCGGCTCACCCAAACGAAATGGGCGACTTGCGTTGAGGTCCGTGTGCATTTAAAAAATGAAACAAGAAGTTAAAAGAAATGCGGTCCCATTACCGAGATTCCTTGCACGTCTGTGAGTGCCACTCTTCGGTAAATTTGTATGTTCATTTTTTTTCTTTTTTACCGAACCGTGACTTTGCACAAAATGTTGGCGCTGGGTATATGCAGGAGTTCTTACCCATAATGTTGGCAACACTGCTGGAAAATTTACTCCGAAGACTGAGCGACCAGACAGGGGCGTAGCCAGAAATATTTTTCGGGGGGGGGGGGGGGGGGGGACCTCCTTGATTTCGGGGGGTGGCACCTCCTTGAAATGGTAATTTTTCGCTGTGTATGCCATGGCGAAAAAAAATTTCGGAAGGGGGGGGGGGGGGGCACGTGACCGGTGTGCCACCCCCTGGCTACGCCACTGCGACCAGATTAAGGGGGGGACGGGATCGAGACAGCTTTTTTTTAATTAAAACTCGCTCCCGGTTTAATTGGTACATATTTCTTAGAAAAGGAAGGGACGACAATAGGAACACGGACATGAAGGACAGGACAAGTCATAACAAGTGCCAAATGTCCTCGCCCAAATGTCCTCGCCCAGGGCTAGTGCCAGTCGTCTTGACCTTCACGCCCATATTTTCTTGTCCGTGCCTCCCTTTTCTAAGGGACAGCTTATCAATGTGCTATAGCAGTATATTCAGAAACGGTGGCTGAAGCCTTTAGTACGTGCTCTCTACAGGAATCTTGTTAAGAATGCGACAGCTGATTCGTCTGAGATAATCAGAGGTAAAAATTAAGCCTGTGTATATGCTTGTTTCTCTATTCATATTTAGGACTGTGCAGCGCTCACAAAAAAGACGAGGGACAGAAGAAGTGCACGAGACATGCGCTGACTCACAACTAAATTTTTATTCCGAAAACACGAAAAAGTAAACAAGAAGGTACCATCGAGTCACATGATTTGCGCTCCTAACGAAAAACAAAAAGAACATCCCTGGCTGCCACTCCGCAACATAGCATGCGCACTACGAGTTTTTTGTCGCGTTGCCGCACGTGCTGACCAAAAACTCGTATTCCCTATCCCAAAGCTTTATCGATGGCTGGCTCACGCATCTTTCACAGCTTCTTCTAATGTGGAAGGCCTCTATAATTTCTCGGGCAAGCTGCTTTTTATGCCTGGACAGAACCTTGGTATCAGTAAAGTGTGGAGTGCACCCGCACTCCCGACAATGGTCTGCTAAATGGGAATGCGTGTCTTGTGTTAATGAACGCTTGTGTTCACCCAAACGAACATTCAGGCGCCTTCCACTCTGTCCAATGTAAGAACTGCCACACGACAATGGTATCTGGTACACGATTCCTACGTCGCAATCAACAAACTTGGACATGTGTCTTATACCACATTCTCCGTTCGCATCTTTCGACCCACTAGGCTGTGTGCACTTGTTCACACGGGCGCACATGCCGGACAACTTGTTTGGGGAGGAAAAGACGACGTCCACCCCGTAGCGCTTAGCGACATTTTTTAGGCCATGTGACATCTTGTGTGCGTAGGGTAAAACAGCATATCTTTTTCGCTTACAGCTGCCTTCAGTATGCGCAGTCTCTTGTTGCACTGACTTTTTTGCCGTCATCAGTTTTTCGCACGCCTTTGCGATTGCGACGTCCGGGAATCCAGCTCTCCTTAATCTGGCGACTTGTTCGTCAAAACTATGGCGCAGACCATGTGTGCATGTTCTTTCTAGGGCAGAGCGGATGCACGAGAGTGCTATCCCCTGCTTGATAAGCTTGGAATGGCTAGAGCTGAAATCGAGCAACGGTTTCATGGTTCTTGGGAAGTATCGCCAACATACATGAGTGGGACAAAAGTTAATTTTCAGGTCTAAAAACTGAATAGACTCTTCTTTCATTAATTCAACCGTAAATTTGAGACCAAGCCCACATTCCTTGAAGACTTTGAGAATGTCTATGCTGCTTCTCGTGTAATCTGTGCTCTCAATGAAGACCAAATAATCATCCACATATCGGTACACATGACCTACCATGCCATCTAAGCGATCAGCCAACAACCTATCTACTCTGCTCAAAAAAATTTCACTGAGTACCGGGGCAACCCTAGACCCTATACAGACGCCACTTTTCTGTATGTACAGGTTGCCTTTATGTTGTACAAAGGTAGAGCGAAGGTAAACGAACAGGAGTTCTAGAAAGGCCTCTACTGAAATTTTACCCTACGCACGCAAGATGTCACATGACCTAAAAAATGTCGCTAAGCGCTACGGGGTGGACGTCGTCTTTTCCTCCCCAAACAAGTTGTCCGGCATGTGCGCCCGTGTGAACAAGTGCACACAGCGTAGTGGGTCGAAAGATGCGAACGGAGAATGTGGTATAAGACACATGTCCAAGTTTGTTGATTGCGACGTAGGAATCGTGTACCAGATACCATTGTCGTGTGGCAGTTCTTACATTGGACAGAGTGGAAGGTGCCTGAATGTTCGTTTGGGTTGAACACAAGCGTTCATTAACACAAGACACGCATTCCCATTTAGCAGACCATTGTCGGGAGTGCGGGTGCACTCCACACTTTACTGATACCAAGGTTCTGTCCAGGCATAAAAAGCAGCTTGCCCGAGAAATTATAGAGGCCTTCCACATTAGAAGAAGCTGTGAAAGATGCGTGAGCCAGCCATCGATAAAGCTTTGGGATAGGGAATACGAGTTTTTGGTCAGCACGTGCGGCAACGCGACAAAAAACTCGTAGTGCGCATGCTATGTTGCGGGGTGGCAGCCAGGGATGTTCTTTTTGTTTTTCGTTAGGAGCGCAAATCATGTGACTCGATGGTGCCTTCTTGTTTACTTTTTCGTGTTTTCGGAATAAAAATTTAGTTGTGAGTCAGCGCATGTCTCGTGCACTTCTTCTGTCCCTCGTCTTTTTTGTGAGCGCTGCACAGTCCTAAATATGAATCAATACCAACTCGCTCAATTTTCTATTCTAAGTTGTTTCTCTATACCTGTTGCCCTTTACTTTTGCTTGCTTACTTGCAAGCCGGTTTATTTGTTAGCCGCACAAAATTCGGGCTGTTCTAGCTGCTGCAGTCGCATGATTTGCCGCGGCAGCATTCGCATCCCGTCATAAGCTGTACCCATATTACAGTGCAGCGGCTCTTACGACTGACCAAGCTGAGCATTGTACACCACTTTCTCAGCGCACAGTATATTCTGCACATTAGGGGCGTAGCCAAGGGGGGGGGGGGGGTTCAAACCTTCCCCGAAATTTTTCAGTTTTGCTTGCGTATATATACACGCACACATACAAACGCACGCACGAACATACATTAACTATGGTTAAACCCCCCCTCCCCCCCCACCCCAAAAAAAAAAAAAACTGGCTACGCCCCTGCAGCACATGTACGTACTTCGTTATCGATCATACTGCCCTCTCTTCCTCTCCTCAACCCTCTTTTCCAGCGTGCTAGAACTTTCTCCAAAAACGTCGTAAAATTTGCTAAATTCGTAAAATTTTCAACAAAACCGGACAGATAAACACATGAATGGACATTCGCATACACTCTCAGTGCTGTAATGTGCAGGTAAGTGTTCACATATCCGGGGAGTTTGCACAGTATAAATGTTCACACATTATAAGTGTCCACACGTAATAGAAGGATGTTCACACTGCAGGAATCAGGATGTTCGCACAGCATAGACTGCGTGGGCATTCCCAAACTGTCCCCAAATTACCGCACTCCAAGCACAAATGTCATGTTCGCAGAAACAAATGCTGTATAGACAAGACAACACGAGATACGTGTAACCGATAGCACCTCTCAATAATTAATAATACAAGCAATATTCTTTATCCGATTTAGTATCTATGCCACATTCTATTGTTCCTTTTGTGCAACGCCCTTCAGCCTCGAATCGACGAGTATACAGCTTCAGGCGGCCGCAGGCATACAAGGAGGAGCGGAATGCAACGACACTAACTTGCTGCTCTGTTTCGCATCGTATACACCTGTAGTGGCTTGTATATAGGCCTGGGTGACGCAGGCTCTCGCGCCTCAGGAGACCCTGTAGCGCAGTGTTTCTCCTATTACGCGTACACGCGTACAAGCTACAGTCTATGTCGCACGTGTACACACCACTCGTACAATGTGGATTGCCGAGAGGAGCACAGAGAGGAAGGGGTCGCGGTCAGCGCTGCGAAGGCGAGAGACTACCTCGCTTATCGTGATCGCCGCCTTCCTCGGCGCGCAGTTAGCGCATCCAGCGCGAGAGAGCACGCGCCGGCAATCGGTTCTTCTCGCTGAGCCCGTCACTTCCTGCTGCCTCTGGGCTCTGCAGGGCCGCGAGGCACGCGCCGAGTGCTGCTGCTGACCCGCTGCAAGGGCTGGCGGGGCTTTGCAGGCCACGCGTGAATGAGCCGCTCGTTTACGACAGAGGGCGGAAGGTGTCGTCCCGTGCCGGTGCCTCCTGCGCTGTTCACTTCGTTTCCAGGAACAATTAAAAGCATCCGTGCGAAGAGACGACAATAAAACCTCTTGTTGGCGAGTTGGTGTTGTATTACAGACGACATTTTTAGCGCAAAAGTAGAAAAGAAAGGTATACTGAGAAGAGAGGAGAAGAACACAGTGCACAGGGCGAGCGCTAATACAAGCAATATTCTTTATTAGCGCTCGCCCTGTGCACTGTGTTCTTCTCCTCTCAGTATACCATTCTTTTCTACTTTTGCGCTAAAAATGTCGAAGAGACGACGCGGGGCAGCTGGGGTTCTTAATCCCTCCCACCTTCTGGAATTGAAAAAGTGGTGCATGAGTGGACGTTATGTATCGAGAAACTAATGGCACCTTCATCAAATCGCACTAAATTACAGCGTCAGCGGTCAAGTGGCATAGCCTCCTCGAGCAATGTGGGAGACGCTGAGCTCAATTTCCAGCGCTTCTCGATAATTGAGGCGAAACCCTTATACGTCTCATCGTGTCAAGAAATTTTCGAGATTTGGCGAGACTTGAGGAGACATCGCGAGATGGCGGCGTCAACACGAATGGTGCAAAAAATAATAATAAATAAATGTCTTACAAAAGTCACGCGATACTCAAGATTATATATGTGTGCCGCGACGGCACGCCTAAAGGCCCATGGCCTCAGTGTAACATGACGTCATGCATGAGGCTACGCCCTATGAAGGCATCATGACGTCACAGATCTCCAAAGTCTATGACGTCATGATGATGGCATAACGTGACGTCACAGTAACGTCATCGCACGACATCGCCGCTTGGTGATAGGCGGGCCGATCCCGGATTCTGCAGGCGAGCATCAGCAGCGGCAGCGAAGACGAGGAGGAGAACCTCGAAATAATGGAACCCGAACATAAAGCAATGAAATAAAATAACCTATTTATGACAAGTAAACAAGCAAAGGATACGAGGAAATAATGGAAAACAAAAGGGACAATACACTGCATAAGACGTGTGTAAAGTAGGTATGAACCTGTCACCCGTCGTAGAGATAAGTGGGAGGTAGATATACCACGGTTAAACTCCGGCAAACAGCGCTTATCCTACACTCCCCCCATCTCTTCTGTATCACTGTGACCAGAGAGGTTTTGACATATTCCACTGCTCATATCACGATATCCATGAATTATTTGCAGGGATATAATACTTGGTCTTCATCAGCAGATTCAGTTACACGGTTTTCTTTCCGTGCCAGAACAAAACTCTTAGATATCCATTTGCTTATTTCAATTGTAAGTAGGGATTTCTAGGACGGTAATCTGTAATCTGTATAGTGTATAATGTTGTAATCTATACAATTCTTTGTGTATGCAGTGTATTATGTGCTCTATATTTGTTTCTAGATGACAATCAGGTTATCATGTTCGTGTTTTTTCACACAGTGTATTAATTTTCGTTTTCAATCTGCGGTACACAAGTGTATGAAAATCACAATTACAATGTTTACGCCCTGTTGCAGCGCACTGCCCTTGAGGTGTCATATTGCCATGTTTACTGCGGTGCTGCTACCACTCCGACATTTTAAATGCGAATGCATTTCTTAGCCGGGCTATGTCAGGCATCCGGCGTTGGCGTTGTCCGGCGTTGTCCGCGGGGAGGAGGATAGGTTGAGGAGGTGTCCGCGCGCCGGCAGGTGTTACCTCTCCGCTCTCACTCCCTCTCCCATAGCAACAGCTGCGGGCGCGCGCGCTTATCCTCGCCCCTAGCAACCGCAGCAGGTGGTGCGGGCGGAGTAGCGGAGAGTGAGTGGAGAGGAGGAGCGCGCTCTGGTGTGTGAGGGCGCTCGCATCGCGGGAGCTCGGCGGAGCTTCCCGTGATAAATAAATAAATAAATAAATAAATAAATAAATAAATAAATAAAAAAACAGGCGCTGCGCCGTGCTCCCGACCGGGCTGCAGAAATTAGGCGCCTTTTCCTTCTTCGAACCACAACCACCATATATAAATGGAGTGAAGCGCGCGCGAAATGCATTCGCATTTCCTCACGATTCCCTTCGGGGAGGTGGGGGGCATTTTTTTTATTTTAAATGCGAAGCATTTCTTGACGAACTTCGACGACTTTGAGCGTATCTATCTATCTATCTATCTATCTATCTATCTATCTATCTATCTATCTATCTATCTATCTATCTATCTATCTATCTATCTATCTATCTATCTATCTATCTATCCGCCTACGACTTTGTGCTCTCCTGTCCGTATCGTTAATGGGAATTTATACCAAATTTCGTATGGCATAACATGACTGGATGACGAACATAACTGGCTGGTCATATCATGAAAATCATGACTAACTTGTCATGAAAAGTATGATTTACATGCCACGCTCATGGCGCGCTCGTGGCCGTTTCGTTAGCTTGATATGCACCAAATTTGGTATCGTGTGACGTGACTATATGACGAACATAAATGACAAGTGGTAATATGGAAATCATGACATGTCATGTGCGACATGACTTGCTTGCCACGCTCATGGCGCGCTCGCGGCCGTTTCGTTAGCTCGATATACACCAAATTTGGTATTGCGTGACGTGACTGCATGACGAACATAAATGACAGGTCCTAACATGTAAAATATGACATTCAATTTATGTAAAGCATGATTTCCTCCTTCCTTGGCTGCTTCGCATTACATCGATTCCCACAGTGCGTGAGATCTGCCGGCTTTTTTTCGTGCTTTTTTTTATGGGGCTGTGAACTAGTCAAGCTGTTTTAAACACAGCTTTTTTTCACAGTCATTTCTTTCTGTACGACAGAGTGATAAATAAACTTGATTCGATTTGATTTGAAGAGAGAGGAGGAGAGAGAGATCAATCTTTATTGAAATGCAGGGACTTTAGCCGGCGTATAGAAATCGCTGAAATGCTACTCTGCGTGGGGGAAGGGAAGTGGGGAGAGAACAACTGGAGGAGAGAGGTGCGAAAAAATAAAGTAAGAAATGTTAAAAGAGGAATAATAAATCAATATCAGACGCCGAATCTATTGGCTCTTGGGCGGTGACGTGCGCTGGCAGAGTACTTCATTGTGTGCATCGTCCTACAATGAGGCGATGAATTTCGCTGCATGAAATGTGAATGAGGATGACAGGCGAAGGTGCAACTAAAGTTTGTCGAGCTGCCCGATATTATACAAATATGCGAATTCTGTATGAGTGTCGAGCGTGTGACGATAAGCGCGCGCTCTGTGAACATTGCATGCTTTCGATCAGACCGAGACCTTTAGCGTTAGACTGTGTTTTACGCCCTTCGGCCTGCCTCACGCAACAGAGGCGTGCGATGAAATGTCGGGTCACCAGTGCATCAATCGAACGCCATTCGCATTGCAGATTGTAATTGCCACCAATCAATAACTGTAGTATATTTCCCAATTCAGTGTGGGTAAGATGTTTGGCTCCTCTACCAAGCACCAGTTACTCGTTTGTATACTGCGTTCAGTTGAAATAGAGATACGTTAGATTGAACAAAGCTACTCGCTGAAGGGAGCGAGTGCTTTCGGATTTTATTGCCTTTACACGATTGTCACTAACAGATATCGAGCCCTGTGGCTCCACATCTCGTAGATATATTTATATACCTGCGCTTTCGAGGACCAAGCACGTTCATGCGGAAACAAACCGGTGATGCCGCAGAGCGGTTGGTCCTTTACGGCGTCCACCCGTGTATACAAAGAGCCGGGAAGCGAATTGGAATATAAAACTGGAAGAGAAGCGTCGTTCGATCGCCTCAGGCGATATAAATATAGAGGAGGGAGTGTCCTGGCTGCAGCACCGAGAACCATTTTCTCCGCGTAAAAACGGAGTAAATTAACCGTTCTCGAAACAAAACGGAACGCCAGAGCGCCACGCGCCGGTCATTTGAGTGCCTTCCGCGTTCATTAAGGCGGCGTCGTCTGCTTCGCGAACGGGCTTCGATGGGGCGACACGCGTCGTCTGCTTCGGGGAAAGATGGCGGAGCCATTTTTACTTGGCTCGTGGTTGCGCATTCGACACGGAGTTGACCACGAAGCTTTTGTCTATTCCACAGTCCTAGGATATCGACTTAAAATTAGGAGCACGAGGCCTCAGGCTGAGCATAAATGTTTATGCAAATGAGAAATACCCCTCCTCCGGGTGGGCTAGCGCTCGTGCCACAGGTAACCGCGCCACAGGCAAATTACTCTACACGCATGTGTTTACATATGGCGGGCTTCTGAAGAGATCCTCTATTAACCGAGTCGGCACTATGTTGGACTTACCATCGCGGCTTGACTGCAGAACACAATTGCTTCTTGTGTTTTGTGTGTCTTTACAGTAGGAATTAAAGGAGGCCTTCTCTACGCTCAAAACAATGAGATGGAGATGTTTATACTATTCCATGCCCGAGTCTTTCTTTGTACCCCCCCCCCCCCCCTTTCTCTTGCCGTGCTGGCGTTACTGCGTGGTTAACAAGGAGTGGGTGATTCGGTCGGTTGCGTTATGATATCTCAATGGGCGGAACTGGGCCGCACTTTGATGGCGCTTGTACTCGGCATATGGACAAGCGGGCGTCACTCGGACGTTTAGAGAAACCGGGGGGGGGGGGGGGGCTGACTATAGTGGAGATAAAATGGAGGCGATTACGTCACAGGATCATTGGAGACGTAACCGTGCATTACCTTTGCCGAATAACTGTGCGTCTACGTCGCTTACGAGGGGAGCTTTTTTTCTTTTTTTTTCGTTCGGGGTAATAGCAGGTCTTTTAAGTAATAGATTGGTTTAGTAAGCCACAGCATGCGCGTATAGATGAATCAAGCGCGAACCTTCACGTCGCTTATGTCATACGAGTATAACGCCGAACAATATAAATTGGCGCGATTACGTAAACTACCCCAAAAAACGTAACTGAGGACTTATGGATGCGGAGCGCTGTTTCAGACATGCACAATTAGTTTAAATCCAGTTTTGTGCTACGCCAACGTACACTTGAGCGGTCGGCAAGAGCGCTTAAGAACGCAGTACTTACGACTGACCATTGCCGTTTTATTGGCTTTTATGAGCGTTTTAGTTTTTTTAATTTTGTCGATATTCACGTTTGGCTCAAGAAACTGTCATCCGCCTCTTTTCATGACAGAAAAAAAGAAAGAGTGACCGGTGAACAGGCATTCATCTGTCCCATGTCCAAGTGTTACTAGTCCCACGTATAACCACGCCCTCTGGGCCGCAGACGTTGTCCTATAATATACTAGTGAGAGAGAAGGGGGGGGGGGGGGGCAAGACACCCCATACCTTTAATCAGTTGGACCTGTAACATTATTGTTCAAAGTTTAGGGTTAAGGCCACGCAGTTTTCTCATGATAATGACGGCAGAACACCTATGATGCTGCACTTCTACAACTGTTTACTACCCACATTTACCCCTGAAAGACGTGGACGAAAGGTAAGCCGTTGTGAGAAACACGTCATACTTTCAGTTTTGCATCCACTGCGAAGCATTCCACTGTCAAGAAGTGACGCAGCAGTAAAGATTAGTACGCTCGCTCATGATGTCGCAAGATCTACGTGGGCAAACGCAAAGTTTACTCCACACCAGTCTTCACCGCCTGGACCTGCGCCTGCGACTCAATATTCCACCTGGGCTACACCGATCCGAGACGATCCGTTTCCTGCCGCATGTGGCTTCGGGATGTCCTTTACGAATGTCTTTGCCTGCCGCATCAGAGTGGCAGACAGTGCTGCATGTGACCATTGCAGCAGTGACGAAACCGTCGAACACATTCTGTCATTGCCCTCAGTACAGCTCCCAGAGACAATTCCTCTGAACAGTGTTTACGCGCCCTTCTGAGCAATCAATTTGAGAATGCCGAAAAGATCGATTTTCACGCCAGAAAGCGACGAAGGCGCTGTTGTAGTTTCTACGAGCGACCCGGTCGTCTCGTTGAACGATTATGACACTCCTGTGTGTGCGTACGCAACTGATGATACCGACAGACAATTAAACCAAGGATAGCATACGGGGCATTATTTGCTAACTGAATTGTAATATTTCTCACTTAAATTGAAAGAAATTAAAGGGCGGTTTGCTGGGGCGCACGATTCTCGTGTGCCCCAGCAAACCGCCTAAGAGGGTCTACGGGGTCCATCACCTGGCTTGGTGTGGGGGCACGGGAGCTTCGACGGCATCCGGATCGTTCGCATCTTCAGACTCCTCTTGTGCGCCGGAAACAAGCCGCATGCTATCTCCTCGTCATCGAGAACTTCTGTTGCGTCAGTGTCCGCGTCTGCATCGGCGTTCACGAAGTCGTCGAAGTTCTGATCTGCGGCCACCTCGCCACGCCGACGAAGCTCTTCCCAACAACTGGGTGATGTCTCTTCCTGCTCGTGTTGTTGGCTTGTGGAGCCCGACGCAGCCTCGAAAGTAGAAGTGTGGAAGCCAGCACACCGAAATAGTTCACAACGATCGCTGGCAGCACACTTGCAGGCATTCTAGACCCCATAAATTTGAAAAAAAAAAACAAAAAACTTTTTTTTGTGCTTCTTTTTTCCCGGGAGGCTTCGTTAAATCGGGTTTGGTCGCGAAGTTTGTTTCGTTATTTCGAGTCCGTAAAAGCATTAAGCCTATGGGCAGCTGCGGGGGGGGGGGGGGGGGGGGATCCGGATTTGTTCGTTAAATTGGGAAATTCGTAAAATCGGGTTTCGTAAAATCGAGCCTCAAGTGTACATATAACCTCCGCCCACAGCCGTCGCTGTCCCATCGAGACAGAATTTGCATGGATGCATTATGCAATCCCATTTGTCCATTTTCATGACGCCAAACACCTTTCGCGTAATCCCGGTAGGTGATTTTCCCATACAGACACATACGCGTTCGTGTCACGGGTCCTCGGTCGAAAACTCGAACTTCCTGCCAAATATGAGTGAATCTGCGACATCAATGCTCAGCCAAACGTAATATTCTCAGTAGGGATGTCGAACTTTTAATTCTTAACGTGCGCAGTATATTTACATTGGCTGCGGGAAAGTACTTTCATATTTATTCCTAGGTTGTAAGCGACTGCAGTATACGTGTCGCAACACTTCTAACAGTGCCCCATCAAGTTTCATATGGAGTCGCTATAGTATAAATGGGCTACTTCGAAGGAGCGCAAGAGGTGATGGCGATATATGACGTCTTATATGACGCAAGCAATGACCAGGGATGGCCAAAGAGCGCGAAGATGACGCAAGAAGCTCGCTATCCATAGACATCGAGGGGCGCACAACAAACACTACACGCAGGGGCTTCGTAAAGCAGAAAGGGAATGCGGATTGGCGGCGTGGCTAATCTCGAATCGTGACGCACTTGACCGCCGCCAATGGAGTCGCGCAGCGCCGGCGCGGGCTCGCGTGCTTCCGAAAGCAGCCACGAATGAATGCCGCGCCACGGTGGCCTCGAACTTTCGCCTCCCGCTTGGGTCGTGAGCTTGCGGCAGTGTGCGCGCGTATGTGTGTGTACTCAGAACGTGTTCGCACTTCGCACTATGTGTTATGTGGCCGCATATCGTTGCGTCACGAACAGGAAAAAGGAAGGGTGCGTATATGCTGATGGTACGCGTGAGGTTGTGCAAGTGATTTTCAACGCGAGGCCGTGGTGGCAACGAGGAATGCCGCATTTGGCCCCACGGCCCCACCTTTATAAGTAGCACCTCAGTTCATGTTTTCGATAATATGGCGCTGGTGCATAAGTTATATAGCCGCCGTGAGCTCAGTAGATGGCATGGAGCATTTGAGGAGCTCCCGCCATCACTTCTGTTTAGGAAGGAAGTGGCATCTAAGGCAGCATGAGAAAGAGGCCTGCCTCAAGTCCGGTCGAAGGGTGTATATCGTACTGTGCTAGTAATAAATGAGAACTAACAGACAAGGATCTTTGTCTGTTAGTTCTAATTTAATACTGTGTTTAACAAAGCAAACGAGCCCTTAAATCTACACTTCTTTACTGTCCTAGTAAGTATTTTACTATCTTCATTATTTTTTCTTGCAATGAGGAGTAGTGATATTCTATTTATCTTTTGTTTAATATCTTTTGACATACTACTGAAACTATCCGCATTCCATTCCAATAATTCCATATATCTCCGTAAGATTCTTACGGAAATAAATGGCAAATACACGGATTCCGCGAGAAAACATATGCAATTACTGGAATGGAATACAAAACGTTTCAGTAGGGATGTGATGCTCATAACCACTAGTTACCCGTTTAATACCCTGCAATTTCGTTCTTACGAAAATAAATTCTGGGATTTTTACGTGCCAAAAAAACACAACATACGGTCATGAGGAACGCGGTAAGAGGAGACTCGATTGAGATTACTTTTTGACCACCAGGCGTTCTATAACACCCACCAAAATCAAAGTACACGGGTGTTTTCGAATTTTACCTCAATCTACATGCGGCCGCCGTGGCCGGGGGGATCGAACCCACATCCTCGAGTTTATAACAACGCGACACCTTAGCCGCTATAAGCTACCACGGTGGTTGAGAATCAAAGACAGGACATGTCGCTGGTTCTGACATGGGCATATGCATAGGACCGGCCGAGTTAAAAAAATCACGCCATATCCACAAAGTGAATGATGATGAGTGGGCGAAGCTCGATCGCTTTCATCCATGGCAAAAAGCCCCCCACCTCCCCGAAGGGAATCGTGAGGAAATGCGAATGCATTTCGCGCGCGCTTCACTCCATTTATATATGGTGGTTGTGGTTTGAAGAAGAAAAAAGGCGCCTAATTTCTGCAGCCCGGTCGGGAGCACGGCGCAGCGCCTTTTTTTTTTTGCTTTTTCTTGTTTTTTTTAACTTTTTTATTTATTTTTTTAAATTTTTTTTTCATATATAGCTCCGCCGAGCTCCGCCGCAGACCGCTTTTTAGTTAACGCGCACGCTGCGAATTTTTATTGTTCAACAACGCACAGGAGAAATCTCCCACCGGCACCACCTTGGAGGTCAAGATTCATTGACATATATACGGGGTGGCCAGTGAACGGTTGTGCAGCGCGAGCAGTCGGTTTTTTCAACCAAGAAACTCGCTAGCAGACGCTGCCTGTGTCGGCGTCGCCAGGCGAGAGAGGGAGAGGGGGGGAGCGTAGGAGAGGAGAGGTGGGGTGCGCATGCGCAGTGGGAGTGTGGACGCTGCGGGCAGAGATGCCTAGAGAAGAGAGGGGGGAGCGTAGGAGAGAAGAAGAGAGGTGGGACGCGCATGCGCAGTGGGAGTGTGGACGGCGCGGGCAGGGATGCCTAGAGGAGAGAGGGGGGGAGCGTAGCAGGGGAGAGAGGAGCGGAGGCGCATGCGCAGTGAGGGTGTGGTTGCCGCGGGGGAGGGATGCCTAGGGGAGAGAGAGGGAGAGAGGAGGTTTTTTATCTTTATTTTTTTTTTTTGAAAGGGTTCGCGCATGCGCAGTAAGGGCGGTCACGCCGTACACCACCACCACCGGATTAAGCTTCGCCATAAGATGCTTCACATCTAACACCTGCCGGCGCGCACACCTCCTCAACCTATCCTCCTCCTCCTCCTCCGCGGACAACGCCAACGCCAACGTCGGATGCCTGACATAGCCCGACTATGAAATGCATTCGCATTTAAAAGAGAATGTGTGGTCTGGAACACGCTTATACTTCATGGTCATCAGCGGCATCGTCATCGTTATCACGTGTAGTGGGTACATTCCACTATACTGCGTCATCGTCATCTTTATCACGTGGAGTGGGTACATTCCACTATACGTGGCTACCTACCTACTACAACAACTACTACTACTACTACAGAGGAACGCGCTTATACTTCATGGTCATCAGCGACATCGTCATCGTTATCACGTGTAGTGGGTACATTCCACTATACTGGAACGCGCTTATACTTCATCGTTATCACGTGTAGTGGGTACATTCCACTATACTGCGTCATCGTCATCTTTATCACGTGGAGTGGGTACATTCCACTATACGTGGCTACCTACCTACTACAACAACTACTACTACTACAGAGGAACGCGCTTATACTTCATCGGTCATCAGCAACATCGTCATCGTTATCACGTGTAGTGGGTACATTCCACTATACTGGAACGCGCTTTTTACTTCATTGTTATCGCGTGTAGTGGGTACATTCCACTATACTGCGTCATCGTCATCTTTATCACGTGGAGTGGGTACATTCCACTATACGTGGCTACCTACCTACCTACCTACCTACCTACCTACTACAACTACAACTACTACTACAACTACTACAGGAGAGTCAGACCCACACCCTAAGGAGCTTCGCCCCTAAAAGAAATTTTGCTTAGAATACGAGTTGTGTTCGAGCAGTGACCTTCCAATGATGATTCTTAAGCTGGTTGGTTTAAAAAACCGCTCACTGAATGCAGTGCTGCTTAAAGCCTGTCGGCCCTATACGATTTCATTTGAGTTTAGTCTGCGTCCGTTTTACCTAACGTAACGTGTGCCCAACCAGGGAGCCCTAAATTTACTTCGCTGCGACTCCTCCCTTCCACGCGTTTTAAAGCTGCCGTGAGCTGGAACGACCGAAGCCCAGAAATCGGGACAACGTCAGAAAAGTGGGCTTTATTATGTCAAGGACCTCAACAAGTGGGCAATTAGCGCGAGGTTGCCCACTGAAAGTCTTAGTGATCGCCTTCGCAGAAATTAGTGGCGCCTGATGTAAACTCACAAACTGTTTTAAACTGCTCCTTTAAGCTGTCGCTTGTCTCGCTGCAAGAGATCTCGTATCTATATGATCGCGCGTTTCACATAGGACGCCGAGCTTTGCATGCTCAACGACAGCTTGATGCGTTGCTCTCAATCAATACCACTACTGCGTCAAAACCTTATTCCATCCCCCGATTCCCGTTTCATCCGAATCTTCGTATACATATACATATATTGAGAATTCGACCTGGGGCATACATACCAATGTACAACTTTGGGATCTTGTCCGCCGCGGTGAGCAGTGGTTATGGTGCTCTGCTGCTGAACCGGAGGTCGCGGGTTCGATCCCGGCCGCGGTGGTCGCATTTCGATGGAGGCGAAACGCTAGAGGCCCGTGTACTATGCGATGTCAGTGCGCGTTAAAGGTTGGTTGAAATTTCCGGAGCCCTTCACTATACGGCGTCTCTCATAATGATATCGTGGTTTTGGGACGTTAAACCCCAGATATTATTATTATCAATCTTGGGGTCTTTCCTAAAAACAGGAGCCCGATTCCAGCGCATCGCATCAAAACACGTAGGCTGTAGCTAAGACAACAAAGTTCTTGATTGGCCTCGCTACAATTGGGATAACTAGGCCATGCAAAGCGTTATACTTGCAGCAACTTGCCGTTGCTTTCTAGTTAGACGACTCTATCTACGCTTGTAGAGTCTTCATTTTCTCGTTCCAAAACCTTCGTCTTAATTTCGATGTTTCGGCCGCGGCGCGACATATTTCATCCCGCGCCTTTGTGGGCTTTTACAAGGACGCTTGACTGCGCACGAGGCCGGATTCTCCCGTACAAATTATCGTTTTCGCGAATCTGGCATACACTGCACTCGTTTATACCACGCGGTTTGATTCGCACCTCTCGTTATTTTTGTTCGTTATCCCTCGTTTTTACACTCGAGCGCTCAGGAGCACAGCCGTCGACAAATGTCCCGGCCCGCGTATCGCGTCTAATAATCTCAACCTCATCTCCACCGCTCGTTCGCGTGTACCACTTCAACGGGAACACGCGTTCGGTATTACATGCAAGCGCGAGTTTGTTCCACTAACAACGTCTCAGTCTCGTGAAATCAAAGGATATAGGACTGTAGTACGTCGGCTCGTGCAATGCACCAGAAAGAACTTCGGCTATAAGCAAAACACCCACCCCGTATATTAATCGGCGCGTGCACGATCAATCACAATTTCTCGGCCGCGGCGTGTGCGTTTTTCGTGTCGCACGCATGGCGTGTCGCCAGAAACAACGACAGCAAAACAATCGTCGTCGCGATTCGTCCGGTTTCACTCAGAGGGTGCCTGAGTTTCCAAGAAATAAAAAATTTAAAAAAAAATTCGGGAGAACATAAAAAGAAAAAGCGAAAGCGCGCGCTTTTTGATCTCGCGCCATGGAAAGGCGCGTTTTCCCGCGCAAATGTGCCTCTCGTCGAGCATTCGCGCGCGCAGCATTTGAAAGCGGCTGCGCTATAGCGCGTCAGATAAGAAGCTGTACCGCGTCTTCGCGTTGCGTATATTATATATCCCCGCTTTTTCTTTTGCTCCGTTCCTTCTAGAGTTCGCTAAATCTCGCCTTTTTTCCTCGAATCACGCGGACGCGAGGGTGGCGGCGGTGGTGGCACGGTTTGGAGACCAATTTTCTCGTTCACTCAGGCACTCGGTTCGTTAGCCCGAGGGCCCGTTCCTTTCCTTTTTTCTTTAGGCGGAACTCGGAAAAAAAAATGAAGGACAAGTATTAAGCGCAACGAAAACAACAATCCTGACAGCAGCCGACTGAAGCAGGAGCTTTTCCTCCCAGGCTGGACAGCGATGCGGCGGGTTTAAAGATGTGTATGAGAGAGAGAGAGAGAGACGGTTTTTAAGAAGCCTTTTCACGCACCAAACTCTTTTTACCCTCTCTTTCTCCCTCTCCCTCCTTCTTCTTCTTCGCCTTTTTTTTCTTCTGCTGTAAACGAGGCTGCCCAGAACGGGGCGCTAATGAGACCCGTGTGATTTCTACTACAGCGCGAGCGGCGGTCCCGTCCTGCGGCACTTGGATGCAAGGCGCTCGACGACGAGAGATGAAGGAAAGAGATCATTTGCGAATGAATCCCGCCGAAGAAAAAAAAAAGAAAAACGTTTGTTGCTCCCCGGCACACATATTGGAATAAAGAGTGCGGCTGAGACAGAGACGAAGAAACGAACATGTCAAAAAATGAAATCGCCCGCTCGAAATGGTCAGAGAGAGGGACGCCTTGTCGTTGGAACGTCGCCATTAGGACCACAGTTGCTGGATCCTCGTAGGGTATACGCCGCGCGTATATAGGTATACTTATAGGGCGACATGTGCTGCAGTAATCGTTTTCCTACGGTGACTCGGATGCATATACGTATATATATATATATGGAGGGTCTCCCTAGCTTCGAGTTATCTTCCTTCCTCGGTTTGCCTGTGTGACATTGGTCTTTTTTGTATTGTTTCGTCGTAGTAGTGATCAGCTTGTTGGAGTGTTGTGAAGGTGTTCCCAAGTTTGCTTTTAACAACGAGAACCATTTCTTTTAACACGTTGTGTACCCCCCACTTGAATAACTTGCATGTAGTGTCTACTGTCACGAAAAGGCAGGAGTCAGGGCAAGATGGAAGTTTGGGATGAAAATTCGTAAACAAGGGGTGTGCAGGAGCCGACGTTTCGACCAGCCTACTTGTCTTCTTCAAGGGTGCAACTGCTTTGAAATCAGTTGCACCCTTGAAGAAGACAAGTCCACTTGTCGAAACGTCGTCTCCAGCACACATCTCCTGTTTACGAATTTTTCATCTGTTTCCACGAGGCACTGCAGGTGGGGTTTGTTCTTAACACTAGCCACATAAATGAAATGCCGCTGCGCATTAGATTAGAGCGCCGATTTTTAACGCGATAGCGTTAAAGAGCTCGTTTCGCAGAAATTCCGGCGTCGGCGTCGTTGGTTGTGAGCGAAAAATCATCATCTTGTCCGTGACCGAAAAATCATCATCTTGTCCGTGACCGAAAAATCGAGAAAGATGCAAATAAAATAAATATAAAAATGTTCGGGTCCGAGTGAGGATCGAACCCGGGTCGACTGCGTGGCAAGCAGGTGTTCTACCACACAGCCATGCCTCTGCTTGGATATACTGTGAAAATAACTTCCTCTGCTTGGAAATGCAGTGAAAATAACTTCCATACTTCGCAAACGCAAGCGTCCTTTATATAGGCGTCGCAATATAACATGTAATATCCCAGGAATATTGCGTGGTACAAGCGTAAATTGTCATCGGGCGTCAGAATATGTGAGTATGATAACGATTCCATAGTTTAAAGCCAGCCACCCATTACAAACGGCACACACCTTACTGCGCGTATTCCCTTAACACCACGTAGTGGGTGCATAGCAAGTTCGAAAACATTTCCCACATTTGCCGCGCATAATTTCTCCTGGTTTAAACCATACTACCCATTACATAGTATGCACTAAGTGATTGAAGTACGCAGTAGGGACGGGATATCGCTATCGCGTTCAACTCTTAAAGGCGAAGCTTAAGGGTCCCCCCAATTTTTTTAAAGGTAAAATGCCGAGGTTGTTTCGGTGTTCTGTTTCCGTTATGCTTTCGCTGTATACTCACCATGACGGCACCGTGACTATTATTTTCTATAACATATAGGACGGGACCCGCCGAGGTGGTCTAGTGGTTACAGTGCTCGACTGCTGCCCCGAAGGGTCGCGGGATCGAATCCTGCATTTCGATGGAAGCGAAGTGCTAGAGGCCTGTGGACTTAAATTTAGGTGCTCGTTAAAGAATACCAGATTGACGATATTTCCGGAGCCCTCCACTAGGCGTTCCTCGTAATGATATCGGGGTTTTCGGGCGTAAAGCTGCAACAATGAATTAAATCAATCGTATACGATAGAGTGAATCTATGGCGTTGTATACTGCAGTATCACTTGTTCGATAATGGGGTTTCAGATGTCTGTTTCGCAACAAGATACGATAGTCATGATGGGGCAACGACTATCGTATCTTGTTACGGACAAGACATCTGAAACTGGACATCTGGATGCAATTAGGGTGGTGTAAAACAGCCCAATGCGGCGTCTGCTTTGGTAGGCTCTTGGCAACACGCGAAGACCGGTCCGCAAGAAAGATCACTTGATTAACACGGCAAGTTGGGCGAGTTGGTAAGTTAACATATTTGGGTAAGCGTGCTGCACGGTACACGGGTTTAAAAGTCTCGGTACACGCTATAGCAGGGGTCTCAAACCCGCGGAGCTCTAGTTAGCAGCCCACCGCGACAAAACACAAAAGCCTCCGTCCAATATACTTTTTTGATGTTTCCTTCATACACTAATTATGTTCATGGCCTACAAGGACATGACTGGTCTCAAGCAATATTTTTTGTGAGGCACTCCAAGCGGTCGCAATCTCTTGAAACATTAAGGGTGAAAGACAACTATATTTAAGAATCGGCGTCCATATTTTAAGTCATTATGGAGATCGGTATCGATGTGTTGTTCGAATGCTGATGCCAAATCCCTTTCAGGAATGACCCATTTATAAGATACCGGAAAGGGTGCCTTTGAAATGGCAACGTTAGCTGACATTTTGCAAGCTACTCCCCTCCCCCCCCCCACCTCCGGTTCTGCCTTCACGTCCCGGCCCTTGCGGGACTAAATTTTGAGACTGCGGCCCACTGGCTGAGGTGAGTTTGAGACCCCTGCACTACAGGGAGGGACATTGACAGCGTTCGTGTGTCCAGTCTTCGTCCCTTGTGTTTGCCGCAGTGCGGTTTACCCAAAAGATCACTTGTCTGCATGGGCTCGGCATGGTAGCAAATGGTGGAATTGCCCCTCCCCCCCGCGACAACAGCACTTGCCCCCTACCCAAGCCACACAAACATGCCCCTCCCTCCCGCATCGCGATGCAACACGTGTTTTCGACTCCCAAGACAAAATCCTGCCAACGCCCATGGTTGTCTGCCTCAAACAACAGCACAGCAAAAAAGATTGTCAATGTTTTCCTTTGGTTTTGCAACTATATGACGGGCACTCAACTCAGATTTGGTTCTCTTAAACTTGTAGAGAAAGCAAGATAGAGGCTGTGGCCGAGATTTGCGAGGCGGAGGGAAGTCGGCTTCTGAAAGCGTGCTATATAAAGCAAATCATATTTGAGGACGGCCGCGTCGCTGACCTTATTCTGTTCCCCAGATCACACCGCGAAGCAACGGGCTGGAACTGACGCTAACGACGGTGCATTATTGATTCTCTTGTCTGATCGGGGCAGCCTGACAGGCGACGTTCTCGCCGGCCCCAACAACAGTGCACTAGCAGCACCGCTTACGCACTTACCTTACTGTCTCTGTAGAAAAAACAAAACAAAACAGACCCAATCCCCGTCCAGCCACTGTGAGCGAAGCCTCAACACTTTCGACGAGTCCCTTCACAAGTTTTCATCCAGCAGTATACTATATCGAGCGAAATCTCAACTCAGTGTATACAGGAACTACCAACTTGCGCTGTGCTCTACCCCCAGACGGCGCTTTAAGGTCTTCGTATGAGTGCACCTGTCAAAAGCAGCACTGTACAGCTCAGTGGTTTACAAACACAACGTCTTCCACGCATGCCTCACACGTTCAGCCTCTATTCAGTCACTTACATATATCGAGCGAAATCTCACTTCAGCGTAGGTACTCG
Organism: Rhipicephalus appendiculatus; assembly: GCA_030522465.1. Taxonomy (NCBI): domain Eukaryota; kingdom Metazoa; phylum Arthropoda; class Arachnida; order Ixodida; family Ixodidae; genus Rhipicephalus; species Rhipicephalus appendiculatus. The sequence goes on along the minus strand of JALIZH010032934.1, from coordinate 816,606 downwards.
CGATTTGTTCGAGGGTCCACCACCACACGGCGCTGTCTGGCCCCCCGTCTCAGTACTGGTCAAAAACGCCAACGCAGCGCAGTGGTTAAAGATACCCAACACCTTCAACGCATACCGCACACGTCCAGCGTCTATTTACATACACTACATCGATCGAAGTTTAAGCCCAGTATAGAAATATGCGGCTTGGTTTGGGGCTCCATCGTTATTCTGCGTATATCGTGGCATTACGCAAACAATCGCGGCGTACGCGTAAGCCCACCGCAATCGGGCACAATCTCAGGGAGCCTCCATTGTCTCTACGAGAACTCTGTTGGACACGGACGAAGCACACACACACTCACTCACTCGCGTATAGTACATGCTGGAAGTTCACTACCTTCTCCTGCAGTGATCAGCGGCGGATAGAAACAGGCCTACAACAAGAAAGGAAGAAATTAAGAACAAAAGGGGGACGATGAAGTGGCCGACAATCGCACCTCTAGATGTAGGTTGGAGCCCGTTTAAAAGGAGCGAAGCTGACCGACCGACCGACGATGAGATCGACAGAGAAGCAGCGCGCCACAAGAAGACGAAGACGCTCCCTTTACACACAGCGCATGTTGGTCCGCTGATTTCTCGTTTCGGCCGGTGGCACTCTTAGTACTCTCCGCTGTAGATTAGAAAGAGGAGAGTGTAATAGAAAGCAAAAAAGAAAGAGGTGGGGCACTCCCACAACTTTCGTTTCTCTTTTGTCCACCGCCGAAAAAAAAAACGAAAAAAAAAAAAAAACGAGGCGTAAGCGACTTGAACGGACGAACGAAAAGGGCCGGCAAGCTGTTCCCTCGTTCGTTGTTTCTTGTATTTCTATTTAGGCTTGCTGGAGCGCGCGCGTAGCGCTCCGTACTCTCGGGATCGCCGGAGAAGACACAACGCGTGCATGAACGCGTGCAAGCAACTGTTCTCGCCTGTCGGAGGCAGGAGTACGTGAGATGAACAGCAGGGAGATGCCTGTCAATTTTCGGCTACTACAATCGCCGCTGCATTCTTCTTCGTTTTCTGGGTTTTATTCACCTTATTTATCGCTTTCTTTTTTTAAGAGGTTAGTCCTCCGTTCTTCGTCGGTACGGCACAACATTGTTCTTGCGGTGGCTGTTTATACCCCGAAACTTGTTTTGTCTCGTTCTTTTGTCGGTTTAAAACAGAAGCGTCTGGAAACACGAGGCGACGAGCGGTGGGCGGGCAGAGAGTGGTTCGTCCCGTAAATTGGGATAAAAGCTGTAGCCCCTAGCCCAGGTTTCCCTTCTTGTGTAGCCCATTCTTTGAAGGTCCGCCGCGCTCTACTACGGGGCTTATTGTTGCTCCTCGCAGAACACACTCCCGTTGACTGCCCACCACTGTGCGCACATTAGCCCACTACACTGCACCCGAATAGGCAGTTTCCCCGCAGAGGTTTTCTTTCGGATTCTCAATCTTGTTCCCAACAAGGTGGTGAGCTGGGCCTGACTTAAAACAGTTCAGCCATGCTTGCGATCACAGTGAGCTAATCTTCCGCGCTGACTTGTTCTCAAAAACGGCCGGCCGCTTGGTGCTTCGGTGGGCGTCTTCTACTATTGTGCTTCTCGAATGTATTACGTGCATACGTGTAGAAATGTTTATGAATTTATAAATAAATGTCCTTGCGATACTACACGCATTGGACAACTCTCGCGTCATGTGGTTCTGCCACAAGAAAAATCATCCGGTCCCTTTGTGTATTCGACCATGATGACTCGAACGTGAAACAAAGCCACTTTGCTTTTTCTCGTCAATAAATTGTATTGATCCCTTCTCTCCCCTCCCCCCCCCTTCTCCAATACGAAAAGCTTTCTACACACAACGTGGTTTTCGTGCTGCCTCCGGGATATGTGGCATTGAAAGCTTTTCTGCCCCTCACGTTTCTTGCAAAGCCTCCGTGATGGGCGCACCTTTGATCTGGTTACACCTCATGCGATGATATCATCATGTGACGTCACAAATTTAGGCGACCTGTGACGTCACGATGGCGCCTTCCATATGGTGACGACATCGCACGATAATTTCTTGCATCACTCGTGTTCATGCCGCCGACGCCGCCTGTCGCTTTTCGCGTTTGATGAGACATTCTAGGCCTTAAGGCCTGACCACATGTACGCGTTGCAGCCCGTCAGCGCGTGGCTTTCTGACGCGGCGTCGCGCCCTCTCCATACGGAGAGAGAGAGAGGGCGCGCAGCTTCGTGTATTTGCGCGCCCTCTCCAAAACGAGAGGGCGCGACGCCGCGTCTACAAGCCACGCGCTGACGCGCTGCAACGTGTACGTGTGGTCAGGCCTTTAGCCTCAAAAAGACCGCCAACGTTACCACCAGCATATCTCGGGGCGTTTGCTGCAAGAAGGCCTCTTCAACTGATGTTCAACAGCCGTGGCGAATACGCCATTTATCATGCATTCCAATCATCCGTTCTGCGCACGCTGGCAACGGCGGACGTGCCTCAATATTTTTTTATTTTCTTTTCCTAACGCTAACCACTTCCGTTCAAACTGGTCGATCTTGCCTCCATTCTTCAATGCTCTCTCAAGCTCTTCGGTGTTGTAACTTTACGGAACCTAGCTCGTGCTGTGTTCTGCCTGTTTAATGGCTTTGACAACTTGATCAGATATCCCTGCACTAGGACAATTTCACGCACTGAATACGGCAAATGAGTTCTGAGAAAGCCATGCAAGGCAGGGCAAGTTTCATGAAAGGAAAATAAAACTGTCATCCGTCCATTTGTCGCACTTCCTCCGCCATTCGGTCTTCCGCAGAACCAACTTGTCAAACTGAGTGTCCCCGTTGTTACGAGTTGTAGGTCAACTCGCTCTCGCACTGCTATTTGATGCCAGCCTCCTGGATTAAACCCAGGTGGCAGTGACAGCCCCTAAAAGCTGTTCATCTAAAGTTCGAGTCCCTGGAACGCACTAATTGATCCTCCACCGCAAAATTTCTTGGTTTGTCTTAGAAATATGCATGAATTTCCTTGCAACTTCATGCTACTCACGAGCGGATGATTTTTTTTCTCCCTGTAATCAAGTTCCTGCTGTATCAATCGTTGCAGGGGCGTGGCCAGATATATTTGTTTTATGGAAGTAGGCGGGGGGGGGGGGGGGGGGGGCTTTAACCACCATTTATGTATGTTCGTGCGCGTGTTTTTATGCGTGCGTCTATATATACACATGCTTAAGCCAACAATTTAAAGAGTTGAACACCCCGCCCCTTCTACGCCAGTGGTTCATTGGCTGTTCGGTTGGATGGATCCAGGTGGTGCGGCGCAACCTACTGCTAGTGAGGGGCCATGAATACTAACGGATAAAAAAAAAGAAGAACAAAGCTAGAGAGAAATTTTGTAAAGAAGTGCAGTCATACGAGTGCGGATATTGTTTCATTTATGGAATGGCCGTTAATAGAACAGTCCAATTTCTTTTACGTATATCGTGACGAATTTCAAGGGTGGTATTAAGCATAGGCACAGTTATCAAATTTTAAAAAGAAAAATGACCCTTTCACTATTTTGGCAGACAAATAGCTTTGACTCAGCAGTGCTTTTGTCTGGGCAAGTTGGTGCGACATTTGCGAAAATAAAACAGCACGAAAGACGGGACGAAAGACACAGTACGACAGGACCAGTGCTGAAATACTGTCGCACTGTGTCTTTCGTCCCGTCTTTCGTGCTGTTTTATTTTCGCAAAAGCTTTGACTCGTTTATAAAATTTAGCATGCCATTCCGTATGTCATAAGTAACCACTGTAGACGCGCCTAGAGAGAGTAAAGTAGTTAGAGTATACACGCCCAAGTCGTCCAAGAGGGCTTTCCAGAAATCCTCTTCCTTTGGATTACAAAACTGCGAGATTCCATGAAGTGTTCTATGAGTTTCTGATCCATTACAATAATAACATCAAAGGGTAAGGAGCGAAACCTCAGCTGCGCGAATAGAAATTTAGTGGTGACATTCGGCAACGCAGTCTGGTTGCTGAGTCTTGAAAATCTTCTGCGCAACATCGAGCGCTGCGCCAAGGAAATCTAAGGTGGTGAATATTTGTCTTATTTACGACAAAAGATTTTGCATGTTCCTTTTGAATGCACAATTTCCTGAATCGTGCAGTAGTATTATACGGAGACGAAATGTTAATCCTCAGGACTGGGTCTTTAATCGGTGCAGCTGCCATGGTGTCCGTGGCCTTCATTTAAAGCTAAGCCCGCAAGGACTCGCACACGTACCAAACGGACAAGGAACACATTACGGATAGGGCATATATTCATAAGATTCTCTGAGGGGCAGTTAGATGACTGTGACACTGTCGAAGCAGAACGAACAGACAAGCGGTCGGTGAATACAAGCGTTGAATATATAAAGCAGATGCCTCTAAGGGATAGGGATTCGCTCGCTGGATTCCGTGCCTGACGGTTGTCCCGTCCGCGATGCCCGCTACGTGCCGACCTCTCGCCGATCGGGGCCCCGTCCTCGGACTCCAGTAACCGTATCCCTCTCTCGCTGGATTCCGTGCCTGGTCGTCTGATCCGCGATGCCCGCTTCGTGCCGACCTCTCGCCGATCGCGGCCGCTTCCACGGATTCCAGCATCCTTCCTCCCAATCTTTTACTTTTCTCCATCTTTACTTTTCTCTCTATTTTAATCCCTTCCCTCGTGGGCCACTGCTGAGGTGTCGCACCCTGATGCAGACAATTGCGGGGCCCACTTTTCTTTTCATTCTTCTAACTTTAAAATCACTTCCCCTCTAAGGGATAAGGAGTAGCCGGCGCCCTGTTTGTGCGTATGTATATATATATACATACGCACAAGATGCAAAGTGTGCAAACACATGCAGACAACAACAGTGGCGGAAAGCACCCACTCAGAATTTAAGCACAGGATAAGTGGTGCACTAGACTGCGACTCAGACAACGTAATATACCTTCTGGAATGTGGAATATGCAACATGCAATACGTGGGTCAGACAGACACACCTTTTAGAATTAGATTCAACAACCATCGGGCACATGTACGTGCCCTGCCCGGTCTTCCACTTTCTAAACATTGTGCGTTGAAAGATCACAGCTTTGACGATATCAGGGTTACACTTTTGGAAAACAATTTTCGAACAACGCGAGAACGAGAGCAACGAGAATCTTACTTCATCTACAAATTCAACACGCTAAAAAACGGAATTAATGAGCACCCAGGCACCCTGTCAACCTTACGATCATTAAAAGGCGCAAACGCCACTCCCTAATTAGTCGCTGGCCCCTTGCCGCCCATTGCGACAACAATATTTCTCCTTGGCGCACGTGTAGGCTTGCGTCTGAAAATATATGGAATTGATTTGCCGTTTCAAGCACAGCCGGCATGCACAGATAAGTGGACCCGGATGTCGTACTGTCGTTACACTAACAAGCTTTTTCCTTTACATCTCTTCTCTATTCCTCCTCTAAAAGAGCCAATCCATATAATGAAAATTGATGGCGGGGCCACATTACCGGCTCCTTCAGATCGTGCAACCCCGCCGACACTTAAAAGCATGCACTGGAAACCCTCAGTCCTCACCCCAACAATTCGACTTTCTGCCGCTTTACAGCGTAAACTTTAAGCACAGGCATTATTAAAAAAAGCCGCCCGGGGATTGCACCGGAAAGAGCAATACCAGACGAGCGGGGTCGTCAGACTGTCCACTTAGGTGGAGGTGGGAGTATGTTGTCAATAATAGTATGGCTGCTTAAGCCACCACAATGTTCACGTCAGGCAAAACGGCTCTTCTTTTTTCTTTTTTACCCTCTTGTCATGCCGGTCCCCCCCCCCCCCCTCCCCCCCCCCCTTTTTTTTCTTCTTTTTTTTTCTTCCCCCCTTTTCACGTTCGTCTTTACCTTTCCGTCTTCTTCCCTCCTGTCCTAACACGGTATATAAGAGACACGTTGTAAATATTGTTATGCCGTCGAAACGTCGGCAGAATAAACAGTTGTTATGTGAAGGCGCGTCTATTTTTATACTTATAACCTTGCGGCAACCGAAGTTATTCTTCAGCATATATATATATATATATATATATATATATATATATATATATATATATATATATATATATATATATATATATATATATATATGCTTCTAAAAAACTGTTTATTGGTGACGTTTCGATCGGAGACCGATCTTCACCAAGTCTTGATGAAGATCGGTCTCGATCGAAACGTCACCAATAAACAGTTTTTTAGAAGCGTATATATATTTTTCCTATTTTGTTCTACGGCAACCGAAGCCAGACTCTTCATAATCTTCGTATATATATATATATATATATATATATATATATATATATATATATATATATATATATATATATATATATATAAAGCCTAACCTCGTTACAAGGAACACTAATCTAGCCAATTATCGGTTATAGCGAACTGAGTGCGAACTTTATTTGGTCACACTTGTTTTCAGGGACATTTTCTCTCTTTTATTTAACGAAACCGAAAACGCGAGAGCCGCCATTGGTTCACGCATGGCTCGAAACTCGAAAGACGGCATAAAAAGCAGAATAAATCTTGATAAACAGTTCACAACCACATTTTGTTTCAAATGTAGTTGTGGCATAAAACAATATTGTTTAAAATGCGGTTTAAATAGAAAGCGATATTCTCGAATCATTTAATTAAAAGAAATGTAGTAGTATTTGAGGTATACGGAAATATTTGCTCACTGTACTAGCTTTGAGAAAGACATTAAAAATATTTGTCAAAACTTACGCAAGTTTTCTTGGCCTGCTTTGAAGGTCCAATGCCATAAAATAAACTATGAGTTGCTGAAATCAGTTTGTCATTCGAACACTCCCTTCCAACGACCTAAGGCTGTAAAAATAAGGGTAGCGGCGGCGTACTGAACTACAATACCGCGAGGCGAGATGGCGCTGATAATACTATCATCATCGTTAGACAGACGTATTTTTGCTGCTCGTTGTTGCTCGCTGCCTGTGGGATTTTGTAATAAACGCGAAGCATTTCTTAGCAAACTTCGGTGACTTTGAGCGTATCTATCTATCAAACTATCTAGCCGCCTAAGGCTTTCTGCTTTCCTGGCCGCATCGTTAATGGGATTTATACCAATATTGGTATGGCATAACATGACTGTATGACGAACATGAATGACTGGTCATATCATGAAAATCATGAGTAACTTGTCATGAAAAGCATGATTTACAAGCCATGGCCGTAGTGCTCTTAAGGCCGTTTTCTTAAAGGGGTGGTGCCACCAAATTTGTGGCTTGCGCGTTCTTCGCTGCAAGCGTTTCTTATAGCTCTAGGAAGCATGATACACGCTCCAAGATTCACGTATTCTCTCTAAATAATTTAATAACGCCTTATTTGTGCGGACAACTTTCGGTTTCGGTTTCTGGGCGCCAAGTTGGGCAGTGACGTAGCAGTGTAGCAGGCTTGGTGACGTGACCACGCAAGGCTCGCGCGAAGATGCGCAGCACTTAGCCAGGAAGCGATCGAAACTCGGCGAGTGATGTAGCAACCGATGCTTTGCTGGTACATATGTTGCGGAGATCCGGAGGTCACTCACATCACTACAGATCTGGTGCGACGTCATTACAACTTTCGTTGTCCTTCCATAGAGCTACGTCAGTTTTGATGTGCTAGCGATCGGTCTCGATCGGGAGAATGAGCATTTAGGTACGCTTTGGAAGTGAATTAAAATATATTCTAAACGTTTGCTGTGTCCGACCGTTCGTCTGGAGTGTCCTTGCATACAGAGGAAACCCACAACAGCCTTGTTATAGCCTCGAAATTTGATGGCACCACCCCTTTAACTTGATCTATCCAAACATTGGTACGATGAGACATTTCTGCATGACCAACATAAATGACAGGTGGTAATATGAAAATCATGACGCGCATGTCATGTGCAACATGATTTACATGCCACGCTCATGGCACGCTCGCGGCCGTTTCTCTAGCTTGATATACACCAAATTTGGTATTGCGAGACGTGACAGTATGACGAACCTAAATGACAAGTGGTGATGGGGAAATCATGACATGTCATGTGCAACATGACTTGCATGCCACGCTCATGGCACGCTGGCAGCTGTTTCGCTAGCTTGATATACACCAAATTTGGTATTACGTGACGTGACTGTAGGAGGAACCTAAATGACAAGTGGTAATATGAAAATCATGACATGTCATGTGCAACATGACTTGCATGCCACGCTCATGACACGCTCTCGGCCGTTCGCTAGCTTGATATACACCAAATCTGGTACTGCGGGACGTGACTGTATAGCGAACATAAGTGGCAGGTGGTAATATGAAAATATTGGCATGCATGGCATCTACAACGCCATTTACATGCCACGCTCATGGTGCGCTTGCGTCCAGTTCGGTAGCTTGACATACACCAAAATTGATGTTGCGCGACTTGACTGTATGACGAACATAAATCGCAGGTCCTAACATGTAAATCATGACATGCATATTATGTACAGCATGATTTACTCCTTGCTGGCAGCTTCGCATTACATCGATTCCCACAGTGCGTGGGATCTGCCGGGTTTTTTCTCGTTGCTAAATCGCGGTTCGCGTGTCTAGTTATCGCCAGGTGACCAAACTGCCCTCGACTGGCAAAAACAACGTCAATCAAGTCAGGTTTGCATCGTTTATTGCGAGTGCCCAAGCCGGTACGAGCAATGTGTACAGTCAGGTCCAAACCAAACAAGTCACTCATACAAATCGAAAGCTTTCAACCCATGTGTAAAGACTCTTGAAAGCTGACAAATATGTGCATATAACTGAACACCGAGATCACTAAACAAACGTCGCTCTCATTGTGTTGCGGCGTTCGAGTTTAGTAGCGTAGGTTCAGGACAAGGGTGTAATATTTCCGTCAGCTATGCAGCGCTCGCCAAGTTGTGTTGATCTTGAAGTGAGTGCAAGATTTGGAATCGGGAACGAAACTTGCACAACGCCGACAGATAGTTGGCGCAGTGAGAGCAATGCAGTTTTGCTAAACTTGTTGCATAAGCAATCGCGGATGAGTGCAGTTCTGAATCTTTCCCGCTCTGCGATGTTACCTTGAGTGCTTTACAAATGAGCAGTGTTGCGTTGTGTGGACAGGGTAGGCACGAATTTTTTATTCTCGGCCGTGAGCCCATATCTAAGGTATTATGTATTTAGGTGATAGGTGGAAAAAAATGTTTCAGGCTTGTTCTGTTCCTCGTTACAGTTCAGTTACACAGTTACTACAGCCAGAATTTCTCGTCGCAAGTAATAACCGGTCTGCTGAGTATACAGCGAAGATGTATGCTAAAGGAGCAGAGACATAAGGTGAGTGCTTACAGATTGAAGCAGCGCAATTATAAGAAAAAAAGCTTTAGGCATGCATTGTACAATTTTGTTGTTTGCACATCTTTGTTGGTGCTCACACAGTACACTAAGCAACTGTCCAGTTATGAACACAATCTCTTTATCGCGTAGACATGTCGATAGAACTTGAGCACTCTCTTGCATCAAGCACTCCCGAAATCAACTGGGGGGGACATGATCTGAACCTCTGCAAATGCTGGATCAATAACGGTCACATATATTACATACGTGTTATTTACTATTTGAGTATACTTGTGTTTGGAAGCTGAAGCTTGTTTTCTCCCCGCTACTTTTAGAGGCTTCGGCTTGAAATACCTAATCTCTTGCAGTGTGGCTGCGGATAAGTCAAGTTCATGTACGTTTTAACTACCTCTTCGATTTCCTAGGTTTCTTTCATGAAAGTTGTGCACAGAATTTCACTTCGTAGTTGGTCGACACTATAGCTATGACAAGTCAATTTAAACAGAAGTAGGTGTGCTCAAACAAATCTGGGACGTTTCTATAGTTCTATAGAAAGGATAATTCTATTTACAAAAGTTCGATATAGTCGGGCTTGACTACACTGGCAATATATTTATGTTATGTTCCAAAGCCCTTCTTCGTAGTTTCCCGCTTGCCTTCTAGCGTACATTCGACCGTTAATTCTTTCCTTGGCTTCCTAAAAGAGAAACGTACGTGAAAAGCCAAACCTTCTTTGACTGTTCACGCTACGTGACATTACGTACATAGAGAAGATTCACGATCTCTTCATCATCGGATCGAGGCCACGCGCGTCAAAGCTACGTCGCTTACGTTCGTTTGTTTACCTGCGCTATACCGCATTATTTACTCCTCAGTGGGATCATTGCTGCTCTCCTACTCTGTACACGGGAGCTGCAGTATGCACACGAGCGAAGCGATAAACAAGCATCGCGGGTGCCCCCGTCCAAGCGCGGTCCATGATTATGACGTCAAGTGCTCCTTACTCAGATTATAAGAAACGACACGCGTGCGCATTCCTAACCTCAAAAACCGCGCCGCCAATCCTCCGCGCGAGCAGTGAATCGGAGACCGCGATACACCGTGGACGGCGGCAGCAGTAGGTGTGTGTATATATATCTGGACGAGGAGAAATCTTCCTCGTGCATCGCACTTACACAAGCCGCCGCCGCCGACACGCACGATGATGCGCCACCTACGAAACGAAAGTGCAACAGGCGGGCATGCGAGTGCCCAGTGTGCATGCCTGTGTGTGTGCCTCCGTTCACGTAATAGGCCGAACGCACGCCAGATGAATTGTACCGTGTCGGGGCAGGCTCTCTCTCTCTACAGCGAAGCCTCAATTATAATCGCCTGTGAGGCCCCTCTATACGATCCTCTACACACCAAAATCCCCCCCCCTCCTCCCCACAACACCCATACATCCACCATGGCGGAACGGTCCAGTTGGTTTGTTGGGTCCCGTTGAGCCGTGGTGCAACGCTTCTTCCACCATGGCCTTGCTTCCACGCTGGTCACGCCAGTTCCAGCCAAGAGAGGACGCGCGCTCGCGTTGAGTCTTTTTTTTTTCTTTTTTCTTGCTTTTCTTGTCACCTCCATGAATTTTTTTTCTTCGTTGTAGTTAGTGTATGATCGGATAGGGTGCCAAAATGTGCCCACCCTTTACAAAGGGTATTGTCTCACCACCACCGCCATCATCATTATCATCATCATAATCATCATCATCGCGTTCGGTTTGGGTGCCGTACCACGGTCGCTTGATGAACACGCCCATCGTGAGCGTTTCCAGCTGGCGGCCATGGCCGAACCAGCGAGAACACTTCGCACACTGGATGCCACTGACGCACAACGCGCGCGCACGCACACACACGCACACACACGCACACACGCACGCACATGCGCGCGCACACACACACACACACACACACACACACACACACGCACACACGCACGCACATGCGCGCACACACACACACACACACACACACACGCACACACACGCACACACGCACGCACATGCGCGCGCACACACACACACACACACACACACACACACACACACGCACGCGCTCACACACACACACACACACACACACACACACACACGCACGCACGCACGCACGCACGCACGCACGCACTCCCGAAAATTTCACCAGCGTCTAGTCGCCGGTATGTGTGGGGTGAGCATTCTGGATCACAGCGGCGAACGCGAATAAGAGAGAGAAAACGTTCGCGTGCGTAACAGCCAAACGGGGTGGCATCGTTTTCGCGCTTGTTACGTGTGCGTGGATGAAGTTCGCGCGCGCATCTTTGTAGATGAGACCATGGTGGCGGCAGCGGCGACTGATCCTCCTCCTGCTGCTGCGAAGGTCGCGTGCGCGTTTTTCGCCCGTGTTTTATAAGCGTGCGATGTTCCATTCTCGCAGCTCGGAGTCGTTGTGAAAGCGTGCACGATACGGCATACCCGCGTGCGTGAACGTCTGCTATTAGCGGCCGCGCCTGTCTTTATTTTCGGCAGTGAAACCTCGGGATGATTGTGGTGCAGAGAAAGTCCGGCGATGCATGTAGAGCGCGAGACGGCCACAGACCCAATACGGAGTGAATCTTAGCGTGAACCGACGAGCCATTGCGTGGGATGACGACCGTAGTCTCGTTCAGTGCGTGGCATATCTGGGTGCGGAGCGCCCTTATTGAATTACATACGTCTCGCGTCGAAACCCGAGCGGTGCGCTTTAATGCGCCCTTATTACGCGCGTGTCACGTCAATTTGTGCGCGCTAACACTGTACGAGTTAGTCTACCGTGTCCTCAGCAAGTGGCCATGACTACATTATTTGCATGCGTGTAGTCTATATGGCAGCATTTTTTTCGATGTTACGTGTTCCACTTGGCTCGCGAAGGTGCCGTGTAACGCATACACCCGCAGCCGCGCTGCCTTGGCGTGCCCGAAAAGCGGGCTCACCCGCAAGGAGCCGTGTTGATTCGTGAGGTCAACGACCCCAAGTAGATCTGGAGCTACGATAGAAACCATACTGGAAGCTTTTGTGTTCGTTTAGACCACACTTTGAATATTTTGTATCGCTTGGGGTTATTCAACGTGTACCGGAAACACAGTGAAACACTGGCGCTCTATCGGAAACAGGCTGCCGCAAACAAAAACAGAGCCCTCCATCCAACTCATGATGAGCATCAGGGCGCGCTCGCTCGCTCGCTCGCTCGCTCGCTCACTCACTCACTCACTCACTCACTCACTCACTCACTCACTCACTCACTCACTCACTCACTCACTCACTCACTCACTCACTCACTCACTCACTCACTCACTCACTCACTCACTCACTCACTCACTCACTCACTCACTCACTCACTCACTCACTCACTCACTCACTCACTCACTCACTCACTCACTCACTCACTCACTCTAGCTTGCGTCTTACATATCGCCTTTCCTAAAACGGCAGGAAGGGGAAGATAGAAGCTTGCGATGAAAAAACGGTAAACAGGGGCTGTGTGCTCAAGCCGACGTTTCGACAAGGGGACTTGTTCTATCCTTGAGGAAGACAAGTCCACTTGCCGAAACGTCGGCTCGAGCACACAACCCCTGTTTACGGATTTTTTTCTATCGCCTTTCCTGTGACTCGATAAAACACAATGTACACAAAAGCTACTCAGACGCCATGCTCACTGTCAGTCCACACTTGGAAACTGGAGCTCCTTAAAAGGCAATAACGTTTTCCTCGCTCCACTTCAACCGCTCCTATAACAGAGATGCCGGTACGCTCCAGTACTTCAACCCTTTAACGCCTTTGCAACGAGTCGTTCACGCTTCAGCTTTCGTGTCCTCAGACAGTATACCGTTTCTGGATTGCCCGTGTTTCGTGCGCGTATCCTCGTTTTCTTGTACTTTCTTACTACTCATCTGTAACATCTGTTCTCTCCTCGAACGGTGCATTCGCTTTCTTCTTGTTCTTAAGAAAAAGACACGTCGGGAACTGTGAAGGAAGGAAGAAAAAGGCACAGATGTCGATGTCCCGCCTCTACCCACGCAAGATCAAACGACGACGGCGCTGAGTTCTTCGGCGAGCAGTCCATGTGCTCGTTCGCTTATACAGCTTAGAGTGTCGAGTGAGGCCTGGACTCGGCCGACCGTGTCAAATAGAACGTCGCAGAAGGACGACAACGGCGTCCGTGTGTGCAACGGCTAGAAGACGACTTCTGCAGTCCGAGCTGACTTACTGGGTGGCCCTGCGATACGAGACGACTCGCGAATGGGGCTATATGCGCCATCCTCGAGCTAACCGTACCGCGGACTCGGAGCAGAACGTGTGCATTCTGCATCTTTAAACGTATAGCAGGCCTCTGTACGCAACGACAGGGAAAGACCTTTGAGTCAGACCGGGGGAGGAGAGGGACGGATGGAGAGTAACAAGGACGTTTGCGTACGAGCAACGTGAAGCATGACACTTAGGATTTGTTTATACAACAGAAATACCAACGTAATGTATGATGATGATCCATTTTTTTCCCCTGCGCGTTGCCACTAAACGGGCCAATGATCTAATCGAGGGGCGGGAGGTATGTAAGTATGGGCTAAGGGGGGACAAAAAAACGTAACTTAAAATAAAACATTGAATGAACCTATTTCTGTTGAAGCAACCCCCCGTGAATTACCATTATCATCATCAGTATCAAGTACTACTACCACTACCACTACCACCACCACCACCGCTTTTTTTTCTTTTCTTTTTCATTTTTATTGTCTATGTTATCTTCGTCCACATACGGTGTATAATTCCCTAGTAGCACCAAATGTTGACACAACATTGCCGAAACATTCAGAAAGTTGCTTCAACGTTGTGGCAACATTAGGTGCTACTAGGGAAGTACGGACGCGAGACGGCCCGTACACCGCCCTTGGGAACGCATGGGCTAGAGGTAAATAGCTTCGCTGTAAAAATAAATATGGCCGTACACAGTCAGACGCATTATTTGCTCTCAGAGTGCAATTACTATCTCGCACCCGTTTAACACAATTAGCATATTCTGATTACTTTGTCATTTCGCGTGCGCTTACTGCGCGTTGAGAAATGGTACACTGCTTTACCACTTTGCCAGCTTTAGTACCCCCCCCCCCCCCCTCCCTTTCCTCCTTTCTTTCTTTCTTTCTTTCTTTCTTTCTTTCTTTCTTTCTTTCTTTTCTTTCTTTCTTTCTTTCTTTCCTTCTTTCCTTCTTTTTCTTTCTTTCTTTCTTTCTTTCTTTCTTTCTTTCTTTCTTTCTTTCTTTCTTTCTTTCCAGCGTGTCGTATATGCACCTTGATGACTCTAGCGACGCCTGTTGCAGACAGGACATAGCGCTGTAAAACTCAGGCTACAGAGAGATGGCACAGAGCTGGGCCAGGCCATTTGAGGTATAGCCAGCGTAGCACGCTGTGTGTGTTCTGCATCCTGCTGTCTTCGACGTCGTTTATGCGCCGACCCAGCTGTGCCGCCGTTGACCAGTCCAGCGTTAATCACCTGCGTGCCAGCCCAGAACGTCTGGCAGTAGTGTTGAAGGAAACAGAAAAGAAGGAAAAGAGACAAAAAAAAAATGAACGGGTTAATTACGACAAGAAGGAAGGCGAACATTTTTTTATTCCTTTCTATCTCTCACTCGTGGAACCGAAAACGCGTACGGAGACACACGTTGTGTGGACGCTTCGCGGAAAAGAAACGAAAATGAACACAAGCTGTAGAAATACGCAGTTGACCGGGCCACCGGGTGCATGGCTCCGTGTAGGCGACGAAAAACGAGCGACGATTTATGCTGCGTCGTCGAACGGAAAACAAAAGAATGCGGAGCGAAGAGAAGTGGGAAGCGAGTAAAACGAACCTATTTGGGGTGTCTGGGGCAAGGCGACTTCATTCCTTCTGCTTGTAAACAACCGAGAAGTGAAGAAGAAAGAAAAACGAAATTCATGCTTTTAAAGGGTATCAACTTGAGCTTTTTGGCATGGCTTCATGACAGGAAACAGAGCGGGCGAACGGGACAAGAAACACTGTCAGGACTTTGCGCTGGCTAACACATGGGCGTTTATTTCTTGAATACAAAATGCAGATACAAGGCGCACGCTGGAATGTATACGGAGCGATGGCTCAGTCGAGTGGTTTATACTCATGCACTTCGTCATTCTCAATTCAATCAACCAAAGGAGCAAGCACGATTTCGTACAGGACTACTGGAACAATCTACCATATTCAAACTATATATCAGGTGATAGAGAAATGCGCGGAGTATAACCAGCCCCTATATATAGCCTTCATAGATTACGAGAATACACTTGATTCGGTTAATAAATCAGCAGTCATGCAGGCACTGCGGAATCAAGGCGTCGACGAACCACATATAAATATACTGGAAGGTATCTACACAGGTCGCACAGCCACGATAGTCCTCCCTATAGGAAGCGACAAAATCCCAATAAAGAAGGGTGTAAGGCAGGGAGACACGACCTCCCCAAAGCTACTCACAGCGTGCTTAATAGTAGGTATTCAGAGCCCTAGATTGTGAATAGTTAGGGATACGAGTTAGGGGGAGAGTACTTTAGTAACCTGTGATTCGCTGATGACATTGCATTGATGAGTAATTCAGGGGACGAATTGCAACTTATGATTACTGAATTGGACAAGGAAAGCAGAAGGGTAAGTCTGAAAATTAGTATGCATAAAACCAATGTAATGTGTAACAGTCTCGGAAGAGAACAGCGCTCAGCGATAGGTAGCGAGGGACTGGAGGTGGTAAAGGAATATGTCTACTTAGGACAGGTAGTTAACCACGGAGCCGAACCATGAGAATAAAGTAACTAGAAGCATAAGAATGGGGTGGAGCACATTTGGCAGACATTCTCAGATAATGAACGGTAGTTTGCCACTATCGCTCAAGAGGAAAGTATATAACAGTTGCATCTTACCGGTACTTACCTACGGAGCAGAAACCTGAAGGCTTACAACGAGGGTTCTACTTAAATTGTGGACAACGCAGCGAGCAATGGAAAAATGATAGGGGTAACCTTAAGGGTCCACGCAGCGAGCAATGGAAAAATGATAGGGGTAACCTTAAGGGACAAAAAGAGAGCAGAGTGGGTCAGGGAACAAACTCGTGTTAAGGACATCTTAGTCGAAATCAAGAAGAAATGGGCATGGGCAGCACATGTAGCGTTTAGGCAGGATAACCACTGGTCATTTAAGAGTAACAGACTGGATTCCAAGAGAAGGCAAACGCGCGAAGGGGGAGACATAAAGTTAGGTAGGGCAGATGAGATTAAGAACCGGGTTGATTGGTGGAACATGGGAGAGGCCTTTGTCCTGCAGTGGGCGTTGTCAGGCTGATGATGATGACTACGTCGTTCTCAAGATATATGGTGAAATACGAATGCAGTACCTGACGGATGGGCAAAACGTGAGACGCCCATACGGGTGACACACACATAGGCGTGCGCCTGGGAAGGGGAGAGGGGCACAAAGTCTGCCCCATGCTGTTGCTGTCCCACGACCTGTCCCATCATAGTTTAAGAAGGAGGGTTACGGCCACACAGGTTTTTGGTGATGATGGTGGCCAAAGACCTGCTGATGTTGCATTACAACAACTGTTTACTTCCCATATATACGTACTCCCGGAAAGCTGAGGACCAAGGGCAGGTCGCTCTGAGAAGTGTGTCATCACTTCTCACTTTAATTTTTTTCCGTCCATTGTGAAGCATGTTGAACCTTGGACTCGATCGATGAGGGGCGTGTGGGGGGAGGGGGGGGCTGCAATGAACTCCCCCACCCCACCCCAATGAAGAACCCAACGCACGTCTATGCGCACATTGACGTGTGTGACAAGCATAGGTCGGTGACCTCACTCAGACTCAGGTCGACTCGTGAGTCTGAGTGAGCCCGGGTGAGTAATATTTCGGTGAGTTTGAGTCCGAGTGAGTCCGGTGGAAGAAAATTTACGTGAGTGTGAGTCCGAGTGAGTTCGGATCAGGAAAACTTCGGCGAGTCTGAGTCCGAGTGAGTCCAAAGCGCGAGATATATTTCTTGAGTGAGTCTGAGTGAGTTCCACTATCTTTTGCCGACCTATGGTCCTATCTACTCGTCTTCAACATTACTATCAGCCTTGCCTGGATTCACGTTTATACTCACGTCTACCTACATGTATTCCAAAGCAGTGTCGTTCATACACCATTTGAATACTTTTTTATCAGAGGCGCAAATTACGTAGAAAACTGCCTTGACCCCCCCCCCCCCCTCCGAACTTTTTCAGGGAGGTTCTTGATAAACATACGTTACATTGTCATCTCTTTTAAAAAGTTACCCTGCTGGTTTGTGAGCACTCATAACTCGTATTCAAGGGTACTATATCAAAACGCGCCAAGAGCACCGATTACGTGAGATATTGGTGTTAAAGAGCATTGACACCATAGTCGAAAGAGCTAATTCTAGGCTAACGGACTCATGAGTCGACTCACTCGGACTCACTCAGACTCAGATCGAGCCGTGAGTCTGAGTCTGAGTGAGTCCGGGTGAGTAATACTTTGATGAGTTTGAGTACGAGTGAGTTCGGTTGAAGAAAATTTTCGTGAGTGTGAGTCCGAGTGAGCCCGGCTCAGGTAAATGTTGGTGAGTCTGTGTCCGAGGGAGCCCTAAGCGCAAAATATATTTCACGAGTGAGTCTGAGTGAGCTCCACAAGTTTTGCCGACCTATGGTTGTGAGTCCGAGTGAGTCCGGCTCAGGAAAATGTTGGTGAGTCTGTGTCCGAGGGAGCCCTAAGCGCAAAATATATTTCACGAGTGAGTCTGAGTGAGCTCCACAAGTTTTGCCGACCTATGGTGACAAGTCCTGATTTGTCGCACACATAACTCTATTCAAAGACACACTTTAACACCTTTTTCAGAGAGTCGCGCCTCGTACGACTATCCGAAGGGGACAGTACAACAATTTTCAAAAAGAGGGTTAACGTGTGTCTTTAATGAGAGTTAATGAAAAGTCAAGGCTTACCAGAATGTGTAACAGCCGCTCTCTTCCTTTCCTTTTTTTTTCTTATAATGTGTGTGTGTGTGTGTTCTTATCGCTTTTTAATAATGACGCTCTCACCTCGTGAACGTAATACCCATCTCTCTATAGCCACACTGCAGCCACATCGCCGCTGCGCTTCCTCCTGGCCTGCATCTGCGTCATCGAGTCGTGACGGCGCTCCAAGGCCGCGGCAATCGGCTCTGCGTACCTCCGCCTATGTGCTGCAGGAGAGTGATGCTCGTTACGGCATTCCGTTACACGGCCGGTCAGCGGCGCGCTTGCTCGCCCGCCGAGATTGACACAATTATCAAACTGACCAGGCGAGATTGTCCGAGAGATGCTCTTCTTCTCCACGCTCGGCAAAGACGGTTTTTTTTCCTCGTACGAAGGCACGCCGCGCCTTTTGGCAAGCAGTCCACGGATGCAAAGCGCTTCGTGGCTGTTCCTTTTCTTCTTCGCGTTCACCGCCTCCGTGGAGCGTGTACGTTGGTTAATTTCTTTTATCTAGTCTATCAACGAATGCTGACCTACTGCTAGTAAACTTTTGATATAGGTACGGTTGACGCCTGCAAGGGAAGCCCCAGACTACAGCTGCCAACGCTTGCACAACGTTTCAATGTCTTCATCATGTTTCTGATGGACTTGTATTCGGCGGGTTGCTGATGACGCGACATAGCGAAAGCATCAGGTTGCTGATGTCTTCATCGGTTATTCGCTGATGAAGACAAGTCGCCGTGCTTCAGTCGCCGTAGTGGTTTGGACGTTGAGATGTTGCCCTGGAGACCACGAAAGTGCGAGTTCGAATCCTGTGCATGCCACAGTGACTGCGTTTTCGATAAGGGCGAAAAAAAGAA
Organism: Rhipicephalus appendiculatus; assembly: GCA_030522465.1. Classification (NCBI taxonomy): domain Eukaryota; kingdom Metazoa; phylum Arthropoda; class Arachnida; order Ixodida; family Ixodidae; genus Rhipicephalus; species Rhipicephalus appendiculatus. The sequence goes on along the minus strand of JALIZH010032934.1, from coordinate 797,346 downwards.
AGAAAGAAAATGGGAGTTTATTTAGAGAATAGACGCACGCTAAGGACCCCATGTGGTCAGAATTAATCCGGAGTCCACGGCCACTAAGGCGTTTCTCATTCTGTTTACTGAGCTTTACTCTAAGCAAATGACAAGAAAAGGCACACATGGGCCTCATAGTCATATCGCGGTTTCGGCTCGTAAAATACTAGAAGAATATGCAAATAGTAAATGTTGACTGCAGCCAGAGACAGCCATTGTTCGACGAATGTTGATCACTTGCAAATCGTTCGTAAATAGATATTTCTTTTTTTTTAAATTTATATGCGTGCACTTTCACGAACGTATACGACGCACAGTGGACGTGTAAAAAAGAAAGAATCAATTCGTTTCCTTTGTTTTACGTGCCCAAAACCACGATACGATTATGGGGCACGTTGTAATGGACGGGCTCCGGATGAATTTTGAAGACACGGGGCTTTTTAAAGCGCGTCTAAATATGAGCACACGAGGTGCTTCTGCATTTCGGCGCCACCAAAATGCAACCGCAATAGCCGGGAATCGAACCCGCGTCCTCGTGCTTAGCAGCGCGAACATCTTAGCCACTATGGCTGTAACGACGGGTAGTCGTTGTAGCTGCTAACAATTCCGATGCTTAAACTTGAAGGACGCTTGAGCTTCTACTTCAAGAGTAGAACGCGATAGCGTAATCGGGCCCCGTGCGCATCGCCTTCTCAATTGATAGCCTATTGTCGGTTCTCGGTACATGCCTCAACCGTGCCGCAAGGAAACAGACGTATGTGCACGTAACATTGGCCGTTTCAAACTATCCTAGAGTGCCTACTGTAAGGTACAGTTCTTAAATGCCCACTACTCCATAATTATTCCTTTGTCGGATCAACGAAGGGCCCACTACGCGTCCGTAAGGCAACATGCGTACCCTACGCAGCTGCTCACTTTATGTTGATGCTTTTGCAGCTGATGATGATTAAGTATGTCTGAGAGCTTTGTAATGGGTGGGCCTTTAAAAGCACCCACTCGTTGCGCAATTCACATGTTTTGATGCCTGGAGTGATTCTACGCTTCTGCCACGCAATATTACATGCGTTAAGGACACTGCTCCCAATACATGACATTCAAACAGCGTTTCTTCCCAAGCAGTTCCGAGCAATAAAGTGCAATACGATATGTTTTTCCTTATCGGTGTACATAGTCTGTGGAAGACGCGTATGCAGGACCGCAACGCAGAGCCGATCACCTCTGCACGCACACATTTCATCCGAATGGCTATTCACTTAAAAAGATGTTTACGATGACCTTGACTTTAGGCCTGACTGGTGCCCCATCTTGGAGAGGTGCTTAGCCTCGCCTCTTTTCTTGTGCAGCACATTATGAAAAACTCTCCCTGGACTATAGGACCTTAGCCTTCGTGTTTCTTTCCCAACAGTGCTTGTACGCTTATTGTCGCTATGGAACTGCAACTGTGCAACTGTATGTGATACTGTGTACTATTTTAATACGCATTCTATTAAATACCATGATGAAAAAAAAATAGCGTGGCTTTGTGGTAGAACACCTGCTTGCTACGCAGGCTGCCCGGGTTCGATTCTCACTCGAACCGATAATTTCTTTTATTTATTTTATTTGCATCTTTCTTGATTTTTTTTTTTTGGTCATGAACAAGACGCCGACACAGACGCCGATGCCGGAATCACTACGCAACGATCTCTCTAACGCTATCGCGTTAATAACATTGACAGGCTCAATACTACAAGCGTGCAAGCTTATGAGAGCGCGTTCGATGCGACGCAGTCGTGAATGCCGAATCTGATGTCATAGAACGTACAGTTGTATGAAAATTTTTGAAATATACGATTACAGACAGAAACCTATCCGAATCCCGTTCAATTAAAGACTTTCTACCCCGAGATATACGCGAGCGATTCATGCAAGCTATGCGAGTCTGCTAGAGCCACCCTGCAACACATGTTGCGGGGATGTCCCATATATCAAGATCATATGGCAGTCTCCCCGGAAGATCTGCGGGCGCGGTGGTCGGCCGCGCTGCACAGCTCAGAACTTACGGAGCAACGTTGGGCCGTCCAGCGAGCCGAGGAGGCAGCGCGGGAGCAACAGCTCCAAGCGGCCATCTAGGCGGCCCCAGGCCCGGGCCTTCCATCGGCCGCATTTTAAATAAAGTTATTTCATCATACCTTAACTCTCTCGCATTAGCCCAAGGAACGACATGTAGGGATGGAATTAGCACGTAAGTATAGAGGCCAGCTCGACAAAGACACTGCGACAGCGACTTACGAAGAGAGTCTGTCGTTCATGAGTCATCGCTCGTGCAGCCTTTAGATTGATCCGCACTACACATTAAACTTGAAAGCATTCACACGTACCCTCTTCGTGCCAGAGAACCTATTCGGAATCATCGCCGCCCAACCAAGAGGCCGCTATTGAAAAATATGTAAAAAAACAGAAAGTGTCGTAGTCGCAATTCTCGCGACCTTTAACTCGAAAAACTCAACTATCTCGTCTCGGACTAAAATGCATGGTCTAGCTCAAAAGACAAAAAAAAAAAAAAAAATACTGCGCGAGTTCTCCCCGCAAGCTTCCCCCCTCTCCCCCTCCTTCCTATAGCTCCGCGTGGCTCGGTCGTACTCTTTTTTTTTTCTTTTTTTTTTCAGTCTTTTTTCACTTCGTTCGCGCCGTTTTCCCGTTCAAACTCTCTATAGGGTCAATGTCAGTTCAGCCGCGAGAGGCGAGAGCATGCTCGCGAGCGCTCGCGAGCTTTTGCCCGCAGCGGGCTCCAGCTATACGGAATATAAGAAAGCGCAGTTGTACGTACCCACACTTCGGCATAACGGGGTATCACTACCCCTCACTCTCTTTTTTTCACCTTTCTCGAGGCCATTCACTTTGACCGTTGATGGGGCTTTGATGGTTGGTTGCTTGCTTGCAGCGGAGAACTGAAAATCCGCGCGTCACCGCTCGCCGTTTCTTTCTTGGCGCCATCCACACCTCCTTTCTTCGAGCCGTTACTTCGACTTCATTTGGTATCTTTTTCTTCTCTAGCAAGAAAAAAAAAAAACATTGAATCGCACGCGATCCGACGCACTCAGCCGCAATGCGAGAAAAAAAGCACTTTTTCTTTTCGGCCTCGTTGAACTTGAGGCCGCCGTTATTATTATTACGCTCCTCGCTTAGTTTTTTTAGTTTATTATTTCATTTTTTTTTGCGGTTTTACCTTTGTTTACTTCGTCAACGCGCATTTTCTTTTCTCTCAGTTCGCGGTATACACACACGAAAAGGTCAACGCAATTTCGGGCCCGTCGTGAGGACCAAGAGTGTTTGCTTTAAAAAGTCGTGACTCGGCGCCAAGTTTTCACCACGCGCAGTTACATTTTTAATAAAAGTAAAGGAAAAGAAGGAGAGGCCATCGCAGAGGTCGGGTCGCGAGACAGCGCAGGAGAAAACCGGACGTGAATGTGAGAGCGAAACGCCTTAACGTCTCTCTGTTTTTCATTCATTCATTCATTCATTCATTCGTTCATTCAATTTGTTCCCTTCTCCAAAGAGGTGCGCATTTCTTTTTTATTTACATAGAAAGGTACGTTGCGTTATGAGCCGGCTATACACATCATGAAATTGATAACGAATCAACAAACAAACAAGAAAAGAAAAAAAGAAAGAGAAGAAAAGAGATAATTGAAAGCACCATGTAGCCTACACATACGATAGGCCATGTACAGATAATTGGCAGTTTTAGAATAGGGCATGCAAAGCTTTGCTTTAGCGTTTGTCGCCGCTGCGCTTGCGTCATCGTATACGCTATCCTTCTGGGTACCCACGTTAAATTGCGAAAATCGCTTATCGTACCCAACGAACGCAATGCTACGAATCCTATTCTAAAACTGTTGTCCTTGTGGGCAGGGGGGCAGAACATTAGGGAGGTCAAACAGGTTACCGCCAATAGAGTAAAAAAAATTTTTTTTTCATGCTCCTTCAGGCAATATGATCATGTGCGTGCGCATGGGGGGGGGGGGGGGCAGGGGCGGCCGGCCCCCCTAGTCACCATAAGAGGGGGGGGCGCAAAGTCAGCGAAATAAATTGACATAATAGGGAGGTAGGGTGCTGCGACTGGGGGGGGGGGGCAGGTCAGCCCTATACATTGACATAATAGGGAGGGGGGGTGCGAACCTTCGTCCCCCCCCCCCCCCCCCCCCACTCCTCGAAGGGGAACCCTGCGCACGCCTATGACGGCCATGACAATAATATCAGGGGTTTAACGTTCTAGAACCACGATATGATTATAAGAGACGCTGTAGATGGCTCCGGAAATTTTGACCATATGGTGTTCTTTAACGTGCACTGACCACGCACAGCGCACGGGCCTCCAGCATTTCGCCTCCAGGTAAAATGACCATGAGCTATACCCGCTAAAATCGCATAATCGTCAGCAGAGACGTTAATTACAAGCAATTAATTAGGTTTCTGTCCAACTAAAAAACTCCATGCACGCATTCTTCACATCGAACTGACGCCTTGTTATTCTTGTTAAAGCACGACAGAGTCGCTGAACACTCCTGTTGACACCTACGAGTATAATAATAATAATAATAATAATAATAATAATAATAATAATAATAATAATAATAATAATAATAATAATAATAATTGTTGGGGTTTAACGTCCCAACACCACCATATGATTATGAGGGAAAGCAGTAGTGGACGGCTCCGGAAATTTCGACCTCCTGGGGTTCTTTAACGTGCACATTGAAAATGCGGCCACCGCGGCCAGGGATTCGATCCCGCGAACCTTCGGGTCAGCAGTCGAGTACTATAATCACTAGACAACCGTGGCGGGTGACGAGTATATCAACGCCCTTGAGATCCATTTAGTGCAACTTAATTAAACAGAGCTAGACGTTTCCCTGTGACCCGAAAAATACCATCTAACCATTTATTGCACGGGTATCATCGTCTGCTCGTAGCTTTCGCGTTGGCTAGCGTTAACTTTTCACTCCATCGCACCAGTATCCTGCATGACGTGACCAAAGTAAGAGAGCTTTAGTATCAAGGAAATTAAATTTGTACCGAAATAACGGTATTCATTAATCTCTATCATTACTGAGACTGAGTGATTTGGTAGTCCATTGGAGCATTAGAAACTCCCCGCATTTCCTCTATTCTTATTCTCTCTCTCTCTCGTCGCCAGCAGAAAAGGCGTGCGCTTGGGGGGGGGGGGAGGGGGAGAAGGGGGGGGGAGCAAAGCCAGCCCCGTAATAGGTAGGGGGGGGGCGGTAGGGGGCGGCGCAAAAACAGCCCCATACATTCATATAATAGGGAGGTGGGGCGCTGCGACGAACCTTCGTCCCCCCCCCCCTGAAGGGGAACCCTGCGCGCTTATGGCCAGCAGTTTAGCGCCAAGTCATCTGGCCTTTCTTTTTTTAAATTCATATGCTTGCAAGGTGCATGACTAGCACCCATACATCAACGCGGACGAAACTAAAGTGCGTTAAACAGACGTATTTATAGTTTAGAGGCTAACATCCTTTCCGTTCATCATCATTGAGAAGCCACCCAGTGACCTCTTTGCTAGTACCATTCTTCGCCCGATTTCTTTTTACAGCGTGGCTTTATATGGCTAGGCCAAACCAAAATTTGCTCGTCCTATGCACGCCAAAACTCCTAGACAGTGCGTGTGCCTCAGAAATCGGGCAAGCTCCACTACTTACCACAGAAATTGGGCAAAGTATCTGACTGTTCACCACATGTTGGTCCACTAAAAAATGAAGCGAACGCACGGGCGGTAAACAACAAGAAGATTTCTGGACAGATGTAAGCAATAATTGGCAAAGATTTTAACGAACCGTGAGGATTAATCCAGTCATTAAAACTCGGGCCGCACACGTTTCAACTTTATTGCTTTTACCATCTGTGCGGAATGCTTGGGCGGTGATTATTTTGTATCATTGAAGTGGGGTTGTACTCACCTAAACTGTTGTTACTGTATAGGAGGAGAGAGAGCAATATAGAAAGAGAAAGAGAAAGAAAGATGAAATAATTAGACGTAGACAGACAAAGAAAGAAAGAAAGAAAGAAAGAAAGAAAGAAAGAAAGAAAGAAAGAAAGAAAGAAAGAAAGAAAGAAAGAAAGAAAGAAAGAAAGAAAGAAAGAAAGAAAGAAAGAAAGAAAGAAAGAAAGATTACGGTGAAGAAAAATGAAAAAGAAAGTTGAAGAAAGAACTGAATTTGCGTTCATTAAGTGGTGGAGCTTGCTCGCCAGCTACGCTGTTTACTCAGAATTCACAGTCGTGGAACTGGCTCTAATTTTTTGTTTTGTTTTATCTTTATAGAATGGGCGTTATAAGTCACGTTGGCTGAGGTCGGAATAGATTAAAGACAGTCATCACATCGGTCGAAGGTCATGTCTGCGGATAAACACTGCGGCAGCTAATATTGAATAACGAAGAGTGTGTTGAATGATATTCGGTATATTCGCAAGAAACGCACATAACACCACCGGTGTGTCATTACCATATATTTGGCGTGGCTATACCAGTGTCAGAGCCACATTGCCCTTGATAACTGACCACTTGAGTTCGCTTCTTGTACAGAAGCCACAAGCTTGACTATGGGAGCTCTATCATATATAGTGCTACATAGTGGCATAGGCAGACATTTATTTCGGTGGGGGGGCACGACCTTGATCTGAAGGGGCCGGGCAGGCAAGTGTGGTGGAGTGTTATTTTGGGCTCTGTATGACATGGCAGAAATGAATTTCGAGAGGGACACGTGCCCGGTAGTGCCAGCCCCTGGCTACGCCACGGGTGCTACATTATATATGCCGAGAAAATAGCAGTAAATTTGGAACACTGGGACGATTGCATAAGACCTTTACCGTACGCAACTAGGCTGTTACGAAACGCAGATTAGCAGCGTGAAGACAAAGCGATTGCACAGGGCTCCTACGTGATGCCTATATGGCAACCACAGGGTCCAGAGGGACGATGTCCTGCTTATCTCTTCGGACCACTCAGAAATGTGACCCACCGTGTCTTGTTTTCTGCACAGTTTTTTTTTTTTTAACCAGACACTCAGCCATGACGCGTCGCGCGCGCGACCCGCGCGTGCGTCCGTCTCCACCATACGGGTATAGTGTCGCTAACGGTTCACCGCTCCATTAAGTCGCACTTCAGGACAGGCGTCAAAAAGAGAATAATAAAGAAGAGCTCCAGAAAAACATAATAAAGAAAGGGGAGTCAGGACTAAGAGAACCCCTAGCAGTACCACGGCATATACATAGTGGCGGGGGGAGGTCTGCTGATATATGGGTCACGGGAGACATTGGCCCCTTAAATTAGGTTTTTTTACGCCGTTTCCCGCGCCGCGCGCGCGGACGGACCCGCTAGGCTAGCGTGCGGCGCTGCCTGCTGTACAACCACCGCCGCGTTGTTGCAGAGAAGTGAGGCGAGGGTAGACCGTACGTCGTCGTCGTCGTCCTCTATGGGGGGAAGGCAGATGAGAAAGACCCAGCTAGCGGCGCCCAGAAGGCGTGCCGCCAGCTAGCTTCGGCCGTCACGTGACCGGGAAGGTTCTTCCACCAGCGGGCTAGCGGGCACACAGCGCCGCGTAGCCAGACCGGAACGTAGTCCAGCTGCTGGCGTTGCCCCCCTCTCTTCCCCGCATCCCGTCCGACGGGCTCTTGCCGCTCCGTTGCAGACGAACCGAGCGCAGCATCGCCGGCGCGTTTTCAGTCATTCGACGCCGAAACGACCGAGAGGCCGGTTCGCCTCACGTCCGCGCTCTCCTGGTGCACCCGCCGAGGTTCATCCGTCAGCGAGATAGACCTCCCGAGACCGGTGTTGTGCGGTACGGCTAGCTCAAAGCAGCGCGCGTTGTAGGGTCGGTTAATCCTCCGACGCGCGACTGTGCTCTACTGGAGCCACCTCTTCAAGCTTTGTCATCAGCTCGCACAACCAACCGGCGCGTCGTCCGATCCGGCGATCTGTCATCGGTGACCACCACTGAAGAAGTCCTTGGCCCAGTGAACTTGGACCGTCACTCTCTGAAATTCAATTGTTCCAATTTGTGCTCCTAAACGTGGCGGTGCGACGATCTTCGGTGATTCGGTGTGCTCTTTAATGAAGTTGGTGGTCAGCTAGCTCCGATTTGGGTTACGAGACGGTGTGGTGATTGGGATTAGAACGGTGCGCGGGATTTCTGGGTGTGTCCATTTTTGTGGTTGCGTTCTTCGACGGACGGAGGAGGGACGAACGGCTTGACCGAGGATTTTCGCTTTGCCTTCCACCGGCTTCGCAAAACCTGAAGAATCTTCGATGATGACGGGACGGTTCGTCTACGGACGACCGCTACATTGAAAGGTAGGTGATTGTCTTCTTTCTGCGAGCTACGTCGGCCCATTCACCGGCGAACGGTTCCCGCTTCTTAAACTACTTTTTTCGGTCGTTGTGTATATAGTCTAGTAGTCGTTGCTTCTTTGTCTTCGGCTATACACGTCACGTATTTTTATATTGCGCGTGATGGTTCACTTTGTACGAGCCTGTAGCTGTTGAAACAAAGTGAGACATCAGTGTCTCCGTGGCATCAAACTGCGAACTAGCGTTCTTTCATGAGGATAGTCGAGCTCCTTTAGCTTCGGAAACGAAAACTGTGTTGTAAGCCCGCATTTGTTTAAAACGCGTTTCGCCTATCGCTAGCGACTTCTATAGAACAATCAGTTCATATATCGTTTGGGATTTTGTTTTCTTTTTTTGTGTGTGTGTGTGTGTGTGTGTGATTCTATGCTCACCCCTACAGTCGGTTATAAACTAAGAATAAATACTACCCCACCCACCGCTGTCACTGTCCTAGCCAGAGGAAATTTGTAAAGACGTTTCATCCAATCACATTTGCTCATTTCCTTGACGTCAATCACTTCACGCGTCGTTCAGGTAAATGGTGTCCATACACAGACACACGTTTTTGTCGCTTGTTTCAAGTGAAAATTTGAACGTCGTGGCTAAATTCATCAGATGTTCTGGCATCATTTCTTAACCAAAGGTCACATTTTAGGTAGGAGCAACGAAACTTTAGTTTTCGGTACGCGTGGTATTTAGATTAGCAGAGATCAAGTACTCAGGGTTCGAAAGGAGACGAGCTCGCACGATTCTTATATATAAGGTGATTGACAAGCATGCCGCGGTTCTGTGGGCGGAGCTTGTGTTTGTTCTTACGTTGTAAGCGACTATAGTGTGACACATTTGATTTGAAATCTCGCGCGGGATCCCAACTTAAGTTGTACCCACACAGCGGGGCATCCAATATTATATAGCAACCGTTCTTGCCTTGTTTTTTTACAGACGAATTACAGCGGTGCGCACTGCCGCAAATGTTGCGCGTTCGCGTAATGACGGTATTGCGATAAGTTGATATTCCTTCTTTCAGATGTCACAGAGAAGAATAACACCTTTTTAGTCGCCCGGCCGTACATTAAAACGTTTTCTTATTTTTGGTTTGCCAACTAATTATCAGATATATAATAGGAAATGTACCATCTACCTCTGACAGGTGTGGGAAAAATATTCAGTCGCTATCAGTTTTTTTTTATGATTATAAGTAACTATTTCTATAAAAACCTGAAGGTTAGTATCTAGTAGATTATAACTTAAGCGCAATAATTTATCCGTAAAGCTGTGTAAGCATTCCCTAGATTTTCTTATCTTATCGTCGTGCGAGACAAGTCATCCGGCTTAACAGATTCTTACTGCCGACGATGTTGCAATTTCATACTGACTTCGTAGGTTGTATGTACAGGGACAGTCCTGTAATTTAAGGTTAATTGAACTGAATGAATAAATTCAAGCAATCGCTAGAAGGCGTGCAATCATTGTAATGACGACAGTACAACCTAGTCATTCTGACATCATTCTTTTTTTCTTCTCAAAACTTACCAGTGTTTCTGTTGGCTCCTTTGTGAGAAACGGGAACAGCTCGAACTCGGGCTTAGTCATTTCTCATTCACGCTCCTTATATCGAGTATTGCGTAATTTGTGTGAGCAGAGCAAGCAGTTAGACTAGAGCGGACGTCTTAAGTCCGGTTGTACAATGAGAGGCATTAATGTCACAGATCGTTAAACATAAAAAAAGATAGCTTCTCCAGCGTGTTCGCTCTTTTTTGAACCAGGGTACCATCAATAGTCGGCGTATCGATTTAGAAACATTCAGTACTTCCGTGAAAGCAAGGCAGCGACACTCGAAAGCAGAATGTTAAAGGAAAATGGATTACAGCAAGAAATGTGAATTTCTTCGCAGCTTAAAACATGGCACTTTTAATTCAATGAATCGCCGTGTATGATGGTCGTAATGATTGCTGCACAGATTGAAGCTCCGAATTCGAAACTATAGGTTTGGTTTCGCGGGGATTCAGTTTATGAGAAGATTTCGCGTCCTAACCGTTTACGTATCTCACAATTACTCCTTTAAACATAGACTTCAAGGGAAACTAAATATTGGGGCTGGTAACGCATTTTCGTCATTTTCGAAAGTTTGCTTTTTCACTCGTGTTTCCGTTAAAGTTGAGTTATTACTATATATATATATATATATATATATATATAAGGGGGAGAAGTTTACACAACCCGTGTAAAGCTTAAGAAACAGCGAAGCTGATTGATCGTAGGGGCTTAACGTGGCCCTTCTTGGCTGATGCGAGGTCTTTCCTTGGCGTATACGAAGTAGAGTCAAACCACAGCCTGTCACAGACCATGCAAGAATGTCCAAACTCCATCGCCAGAACTAACGTGCAAAGTTGGCTGTGGCACCCCCCGGTAGAAGCGCGGGCCCTTTCGTCGCTCGTACTCGGCTCGCGCGGCAGGCAAACTCGGTGCGACGGCTGCGCGGACTGTCTCCGTCGGTGGGCGCGGCTGATAAGCTACGGCGCGGAAGGTTTTTTGCGGACAATTGACCTTTTACCTCGCGCTTTAATAGCTTCGCTCTTAAAAAAAGTGAGGTTTCTGCGCTGCAACCTTAACGAGCCGTTTTCAGATGCCGTTTGCTGAACCTCAGCATCGATATTACCTTAAAATATCAGTAAATTCAGAATGTTTTCCCGTTTCTGAGATGCTCTTGGCGCAGAAAAACGTTCTAAGAATTTTCAAGCTGGAGACCTTGGTTTGTTTTGAACCGGTAGTTTCCTTGCCAATAGAGAAACAATTACACATGTATATCGTAGTGTAGACGTAGGTAAGATCCATGACTTCACGAACGGCGATGCGACTCCATTTCCTTTTCACGTCCCTCCATGTTCACCATGCCTACTCCCCCAAGTAACAAAATCTATTTTTGCTATTGCAGAAGTGTAATGTCCTCATTAAGCCATTAAGCAAAAGTTAATGTCACTTAAGGGACCTTCAAGGTACTAGTACCGTAACCAAAACTGACCAAGAGCTCATCTTCATGACCATTCGTGCAACAGCTCTTCTAAAACAAGCACATCGCACCGCAGAACACCACGCGACGTTATGAATCTCTTCACGAAAGGGTCGTCCACGCGCCGAGGTTCTTTCTTTCTTTCTTTCTTTCTTTCTTTCTTTCTTTCTTTCTTTCTTTCTTTCTTTCTTTCTTTCTTTCTTTCTTTCTTTCTTTCTTTCTTTCTTTCTTTCTTTCTTTCTTTCTTTCTTTCTTTCTTTCTTTCTTTGTTCTGTCGCACGGGGCAGCGTCGTGGTGTCCTTACGACACAGTAGCGCAGGGCGTTATAATACGCTCGCCGGCTCGGCTGGTCGTTACTGCGGTCTCGTATTACCGTACGTTCCCACGATCCATACGCACAGAAGCAGTTTTTCTGCCAGGTGCCGCCGCCGCGCGAATAGGCGTCCCGCCAAGATGTTTCTTGTTCTCGTATTTTTTATATTTTTGTATACCAATTCTAGACGTCTCTCTCAGCAGCTCATTAGCACGTCTTCTGGACCTCTTTTTCTGGCGCACAAAAAAGTGGAAAGGCTAGGGAGACGAACGATTTAAAGCCTGGTAGTGATCGAGTACGCAGCAGAAGCCAAGCAGCAACGTACGTGCACAAGTGGGTTTGATACTAATACCTAGCGTTCTTTAACGTGCACCTGTAAATATAGGTACACGCATGCGTCTTTTGCGTTTCGCCCCCCCATCGAAATGCGGTTTCCGTGTCTGGGAATCGAACCCACGACCTGGAGCCTAGCAGTGCCACGCCAAAAAACCGCTAAACATTCAACTGCGGTTAAGAATACTTAGGTAAAAGTGGCGAAGTAGTTAGCAAGCTCAACAGAACAGCCCGCGCAGGAATAAATGGCGGGAGAGAGCGAAACGAGTCCGAGTGCGTCGAAGGAATACGAATGTGCGTCCCAAGTTTATGAGCCTTCTCGCGATTTGAATATCACGGAGCGCTAATTGGACGTCATCTTTATGTATATAGGTAGGAACGAACGGTACATACAGTGATGTGGATTATGAGGGCGTCGGCGCGTTCTCAGTGGTTCGTGACCTGGGCGCACAAGGTACAAAGTTATAAGCTGGTACCTGCCGTACATTAACTTGTTGAACTAGGTGTTTCCTCTAACGGAACAACTTTCTACGGCAGAAGATGACTCGCGAATTCGATTCGAAGTGCTATTTGCGTTTAGTCTGTGAAATTTTTTTTATTTGGTTTGTATACACAGAAAAACGCGAAGACACAGAGGAAATAGGGAGGGAACAGCTGACAACTGCCACCTGAGGGGCACAGCGCCTGCCTGCTCCTTCGGGAAGGGGAAACATAGAAGGAAATGAAGATAGGAGGAGAGAAAAGGAAAGAGAAGAGGAAGAAAAAAACAACAAATAACAAAGACGGAAACACAAATAATTAGTCACGTGGAAGAATGTCTATAAACGCGAAGCCAAATCGGTTTTCTTTACAGAAAGTTAGTAGAGCTCGATGGGCCTGGTCACGCCTAAGTAGCACATCCTCCAGGGAGCAGGCAATCATCAAGGGTCGTGCACGTAAGTCCAATAAGTGCATATTCCTTGATTAGCAGTGCTGATGCAGAACGAATGTAGGGGCACTCTAAAATTATGTGTTCGAGCGTCTCACAGGAGCCACCCGACGTACATAACGGACTGTCCTCACGTCCTTGGTCAAACACCGTATACACAGACACAGAAAAGATAACAGGGAACCAATTAAAACGAAAACCCCACACAATAATTGTAGCTTTATATATATATGTATATACATACACGTGTGTGCGTGTGTGTGTGTGTGTGTGTGTGTGTGTGTGTGTGTGTGTGTGTGTGTGTGTGTGTGTGTGTGTGTGTGTGTGTGTGTGTGTGTGTGTGTGTGTGTGTGTGTGTGTAAGTGTGTGTAAGTGTGTGTGTGTGTAATCACACACGCAGCATAATTCATAAGCCCATATATAGGGTCATACACCAAGAAAATACTACACGTTAGCAGCCATCTGGGCATACCTACAGTCTGACCAGAGTTGTCCCAAGGTCATTGAAACCGACTGTGAGGAATAGTTCATTTCGTCGCGAGAAGCATACGCAACACGAATGTACTTGTTATTTCAAGAGGGCAAAGAGGACGAGAAACTATCACGCCACAAACAGGCCTGAGGAGTGATAGAAACACGGGGATTTCAACACTAAGCCGCGAATATTGACACAGAAACGAACTGAAAAAAAAAAAAATTAGCTGACCATGCATAGAGTGTTCTTGTCCACGTACTCCATACAGAGCGATCGCGCGTAAATTGTCCGTCGGGCACCCGCGACGTGTGATGGCTTGCCTAATGCATATAGTTAGCTGCAACTTGCTACGCCTGAGCTGGGCTGCTGGTGTAGATGTTTTCATAGCATAATTGGTTTGAAGTGTCGTTGATTTAGTACGCTTTACAAATCACTCATATGCGTTCCGAAACGTTCTATTTTCTTCCTTTTTATCCTTACGTCTCTTTCATTTACTTAGCTGAACCTCGACATGGCACAGAATGTTTAAATGTGGGCCTGCTGTTGCGCATGAATTCAAGGAGTCTTCTTATGTTATGCCTTTTCTCTTGTTGCGCTGCCGTTAATCAACGCTCTCGTTATCTCCTGCAGCCAACCATCATAACTACACGTGGTCCAGTTTTACCATTGTTTTCATTCGAGCGAGAAAAGACTTGCAAGTGCTCGTAGTTGCGCGTACATCTCTGAGTTCTTACTTCGTTTATGTCTCGCGCAATAAAATGTCGAGGTCGTTTTTTGAAGCATATTAGTTGTCTGTGCATTCAGCACGAATCGCGAAGTCTTTGCGAGGCGTTCTGCTCAATAAATCTCCACTCCGAGAGTGCGAAGAGAATTGTAGATTACTTAAGCAAAGTGGAAGGTGCTTGACGGCGTCTAATTCGCTAAAACAAAGGGCCTTGCGTTTTGTTCTCTTCTTGCTTTCACGTCAGTTCTTCTTGTGTTTGGTCTTGGGCATGCTCGTTTGTTTCTTTGTGTTTTTGTTTGCATGTTTGTTTACTTGCTTGCTTTTGTATTCGTTCTTTGGCGAGTGAAAAACGCTAGTCGTTAGAGCGCGCACAGACCCCCCCCCCCCCCCTAGTTATTTAAGGTTGGCGCCAAGTCCACACCATACTTTCACTCAGTTAGACCTCTCCCGTCATTGTTTTAATGGCATCCCAGTACTCCTGATATTGCATCTCCAAGTGCACTTCCCACCTTTAACCATTAAGAGCCGAGGGACCAAAGGGCAGGCCGTTGTGGAATTTTAACGCGACAGCGTTAAAGAGCTCGTTTCGCAGAAATTCCGGCGTCGGCGTCGGTGGTTGTGAGCGAGAAATCATCATCTTGTCCGTGACCGAAAAACTGAGACAGATGCAAATAAAATAAATAATAAAAATTTTCGGGTCCGAGTGAGGATCGAACCCGGGTCGTCTGCGTAGCAAGCAGGTGTTCTAATACACAGCCATGCCTCTGCTTGGAAATACTGTGAAAATAACTTTCTCTGCTTGGAAATGCAGTGAAAATAACTTTCATGCTTCGCAAACGCAAGCGCCCTTTATATAGGCGTCGCAATGTAACATGTAATATCCCAGGAATATTGCGTGGTACAAGCGTACATTGCCATGGGGCGTCAGAATACGTGACTATCATAACGATTTCATAGTTTAAAGCTAGCCACCCATTACAAACGGCACACACCTTACAGCGTGTATTCCCTTAACACCACGTAGTGGGAAAGCATAGCAAGTTCGAAAACATTTCCCAAATTTGCCGCGCATAATTATTCCTGGTTTAAAGCATGCTACCCATTACATAGTATGCACTAAGTGATTGAAGTACGCACTAGGGACAAAATACCGCTATCGCGTTCAACTCTTAAAGGCGAAGATTAAGGGTCCCCCCAATTTTTGATGGTTTGCATCCATTGCGTAGCTTGCTTTCTTTCGGACTCTACCTACGATGTGTGTGAGGGGGGAGGGGGGGGGGATAAGGTTATACCTGCGTCCCCTCCCCCCCCTTGTGAACTCTGTGCACGCCACATATGACGCTAGTGACGCAACACAACATACCAAGTTCAGTTAAGTGACAACAGCCTTCTGTAACGGTTCCTTCTGTGCCCTACATTGGGAACCTGCACTTAGCCGGATGTCTTACACACCGAGACATATAAGAGCGGACTCTTAGTTTTGCGTTTCTTCGTTCATCGCATTTCGGGACTTTTGCAGAACATTCCGAGCATCCCCGCGCAAAGATGCACTGGAAGAGATCCTTCATTTCGTGTTCCCATTGAAAGGCACGCCCACAAAAGGCTCACCGCTCTTTTTCAATGTCGTTGCTGCAGCCGTCGGCTAGAAATGCCCGCGGTCGAAGCAAACGCTCTTTTTTTGTATTTGTTTCATCGTAGGCGCGTGTCGAATCGCGCATTGCGGCTGCGTTTAGTTCCGCGTCACTTGGCAGGGTTATGCGTAAGCGACAGGCCTAACGCAGGCCGCGCAGGTTGCTCGAAATGGTCCCCAGGGGGTGCTCCTTTCCTCGTCATCAGGGGATGCTCCTTTCCTCGTCATCGACATGTAGACGAACTCCGATTCGATGGCTCAAACCGTGCGCAGAATTGATACTAATAAAAAAAGCGAAGCGGCAGGAAGCAATGGAGCGCGCTCGCGTGCCTTTATTTCCAGGAAAGTGAGCTGCAGATGGAGCTCGCATTATACTTCGAAATAGCTCTGTACTTCCAAGACGCGCAGACCTACCTCAATGCGTACAACATGAACGGGCGAAACGTTCTACGACGTTTACCATAGCCAAGGCCGCGGAGAAGACTGGCAAAACGTGTTCGGAGACGCAGAACGGGATACGGCCTCCTGGTCATCTGGTTTCCACGCTTATCAAGAAAACGTTGACTTGCGCGCCGCCGAAAGAAAGATTATGAGAAGGAATGTCAATGTATTGCCCGATATTCGTCGCCACCATGCTTTCGAAGGATCGAAAAACGATGATGTCGTGCTGCGTTTACTACCTTTGCTGTGAATCTTTGGCATAGCCGGCGGAGGGGGGGGGGGTGGGGGGGGAGATTCAAACCCTCTGAAAGTTTTCAATTTTGCATGTGTATATATGTATGAACTCGTACAAATGTACGCACGAAGGTACATGAATGGGTAGTTGAACCCCACCCCCCACCCCCATTTCCCACCCCCGAAAAAATTGATGGCACGCCCCCCACTGTGAATGTAAACATTTGAGTGTTTACTGTATGTACACGTGGTCTCGATTCAGTTCTGACTGTTCGACCTCATTGTTTAAATCGATCTTTAAAATATCTGGTCAAACAATTACATGGATTTATTGATATATCGATCGATTGTGTATCAAAATGAGAACAGTGTTTGCTACAGGATTCTCATGCCATGTGCACACACACACACACACAAACACACACACATGCACACACAAACACAAACACTTACACACACACACACACACACACGCACACACGCACACACACACACACACACACACACACACACACACACACACACACACACACACACACACACACACACACACACACACACACACACACACACACACACACACGCCTAAAATAAGAGCTGCCTGAGTGAAGTGAGGCGCGCTTCCTGCTACGTCACATCTCGCGACCACCTCCCTGCCTCCTTAGTCGAAGCGCCGATGAACTACTGCGGGCAAGCAAGCAAGTCGTCCATCGCCTTGTTTGTGTTCGTGAAGGGTGCACGTATTTGTCCATTCCCGAGCCTATAGCGATCCGTCATCGTCGGTCGCTCTATTATTCCGTCCTCTGGCCTTCTTTTGTGCAACGGACAAACAAGGGAGAGCGATGCTTTGAATAACGGCTACCCGTTCGCAGCGCTCCTGTTCAGATATCACGTGTCAAGACGCCGCGCCGCGGTAATGTGTTCGAGCAGCATTACATCTCTGCCGCTATCCTATAGTCGCCACAGTGGTATAGTTGTGGTGCTCGGCTGCTGACCCAAGGGTCGCGGTTTCGATATAATAATAATAATAATAATAATAATAATAATAATAATAATAATAATAATAATAATAATAATTGTTTGGGTTTAACGTCCCAAAACTACGATATGATTATGAGGGACGCCTTAGTGGAGGGCTCCGGAAATTTCGACCACCTGGGGTTTTTTTAACGTGCACCTAAATCTAAGGACACGGGCCTGAAACATTTTCGCCTCCATCGAAAATGCGGCCGGCCGCCGGGTTGGAACCCGGCCGCGGCGGTCGCATTTCTATGGAGGCGAAATGCTATAGTGGTCCGTGTACTGTGCGATGTCAGTGCACGTTAAATAACACCAGATGGTCGGAGTTTTCGGAGCCCTCCACTGTGGCGTGCCTCATAATCATATCCTCATAAGCGTGCGCAGGGTCCTCCTTCAGGGAGGGAGGGGGGGGGGGGGGCAAAGGTTTATCGCAGCCCCCCCCCTCCCTATTAAGTCCATGTATGGGGCAGTGTTTGCGCCCCCCTATCTTAGATGAATTGGGTGTGGTGGGGGGGGGGGGGGAATGCACCACCCTGCCCCCCTCGTGCGCACGCCTATGCATATCCTGGTTTTTGGCCAGCAAAACTAAAGAAATTAATATTCGTGTCCAGGGACTCGAGGCCGTCACCTAGGGCGGGGTGCCTGTGGCCCCGCCCTGCACGTTGTCGCCGGACATCTTCATAAGGATTTCACTCACTCACTCAGATTGACAGAGAGCAGAGCTAGTTGGTAGGGATTCATGATAAAAGACGGTATAGGCTTGAAAACATGGGACACAAGATAGAAGTCAACTTGGACGCCTATGTTTGTGCTGTCCTGACTTCTCGCTGTGTCCTTGTTTGCATGCCTACCGTCTTTCATCGTTAATTACTCCTGCCCCCTTCGCCTCTCTTCGATCTCTCCGCGTAACAATGTTGTGTGTAACGGTGCCCCAGCTGGTCAACAACCGTGCGACGGTATAGTTGGCTACATACACCACGCGTTCGTGCCGTAACGCTATACGCAAGGCCCGCGCTTGCTGTCCCCGACCGAGTAGGCCGCCGGTCGCCTTTAGTATAACGTCCCTTTCTGTTTATCGCTATTGTTTTTGTCTCGCTTTCGACAAGCGTCCCTAGAGGGGACGCCGATGGACAACGACGGGCAGATGTGAGAATGTAAGTCTTACTACAACAGGGCGGCAAAGATGAGAAGAAATCAAGAGCGCGCTCGGGGGCGAGCGAGCGAGCGAGTCAGAGAGGGTGGGACTCGGTTGTCGGCGCTGTCCGTTCCAAAAGTAGGTCTTGCTTGCTGAGCGATGAGCACGACAAGGAAGGTGGCTGCCGCAGAACTTCGAGGAGGAGGAGGAGGAGAATGAGAAGGAGGAAGAGAGCAAGCACTGACCAACGAGGAAGGGAGAGGTTAGCGGAGAAAGGCTCATGCAGAAGCGGCGGTAGCGCTGTACTGTTGTACTTACGGCTAGAACACGCCGGAGTCGCAGTGACGCGAACGTGCGAGCTTCTCAAAGAAAGAGAATGGTTGGGTTCAGAACTGTCACTCGTATACAGACATCGCCGTCCCGCTGAACATTTCGATGCTCTGTGCCGTCGTAGATGTAAGGTACGATTAAAAAAAATGAACTAGGTATATGGTATAGAAAGATCGAACGTTTCTTCTTCTGGTACTTTCGGGTTTGCGTTGTATATATAGAACATGGTGCTTTCTCTCGGCAAATCGAAATCAGCCCGCAAAGTGCAGGAACGCCTATAGACCACCGGTCACAACAATTGTTCTTCGATTCGTCTTCTCTATTTTATCGCGGCGACTCAGAAAGCACTATTCGTCCGTGCTTTCTTAGCCACGTTTGGCATCTCGGTAAGCGTGGGCCTGCTTCGTTGAGCAAGGGGTCTTGGAGTGAAGACGCATGAGGTCGACGCTACGGGTATCTGAGTGTATTTTCTGTTTTTCAGTGCATTAGTGTAGAAAATAAGGAGCAATGTTTCCGCGCAAGTTCAGCGTAGCCAAATCCGGCCTTGTTACATTTGCCGCCTGGGTAGACAGGGATGCCGCATTTACTGAGAAAGTTCGGACTCTGAACTTGTGGATGACAGACTAGTAGTTTGCAGAGAGAGAGAGAGAGAGAGAGGGGGGGGGGGGGGGAGACAACGGGCCTTTATTTAGCCGGTTAGTTATGTAGGGCAGGGTTACATTGGCCTAAACAAGATGGCCAGCAGGGCAATTGCCTTCTGGAGACCTCATGGGCGCGCTTGAACCAACTTGAGGAGCGGCGATCGCCCGCTCATCTGCGTTTTCCATGGGCCGAGTGAGGAAGATCGCCATAACGCCTACTCTGCTTCGAAGATCTCTCATCTCATCTCTTCTTCAAGCGAAGCTTGCATTGTCTGACCTGTGAAGCTGGTGCTCAAAAAAAAAAAAAATAAGAAGAAGAAAAATTCGACACTCTAGATCGGCAAAAAAAATTGGAGCTCACTCTGACTTACTCAAGAAATATACATATTTTGCCCTAAGGGCTCACTCGGACTCAGAATAGCCAAATGTTTTCTCAAGCAGAGTCACTCGGACTCAGACTCACTAAAAGTTTCCTCAACCGGACTCACTCGGACCCAAACTCGGCAAAATATTACTGACCCGGACTCACTCAGACTCAGACTCGCGGCCCTATCTGAGTCTGGGTGAATCTGAGTGAGTCGACTCATGAGCGAGTTTGCCGACCTGTGCTCCACACCCACAGCTGGCGCGCACCTAACAAATAATAAAACTAAATCGATGAATTTCTTTCCGCACGTGGCTGGGGTTTGAAGCGAGTGCCTTGGCCACTAGGCCACGCGCCCATGTTTGCCCAACGTAAACTGAACTGAAGCATACCAATGCGTACTACGGATGATCCAAAAAGAAAAAAAAAATGGGGGGGGGGGGGGGGGGGGAAGCAGTACACTTGCTGTGCGCGCTTCGTCGAAATATCTCGTGTTGGCGAACTAAAATAGATCTGCTGAACAACGCGTGAGGTCTACATCAGGAGTTGAACATTTCAGGAAAATTCCGACTTCAAGAAAATCGAGTCTGCAAACCACGCTTCCGTGATCGCGGTATGGTTCTTTCGTTGGGCCGTTCTTGAGGCTGACGAACGCTGGAAAGAACATGAGAGACGCCCTGCCGATTCAGCCCGAAAACATCGCTCCGTAGACGACCGCTACATATAAGAAAACCAGTGGCGTAGCCAAGGGGGTGGGTTGGGGGGGTTCAAACCTCCCCCGAAATTTTTGAGTTTTGCTTGCGTATATATACACGCACACATACACACACGCACGAACATACATAAAGTATGGTTGAACCCCCCCCCCCCCCCCCCCCGAAAAAAAATGTCTGGCTACGCCCCTGAAGAAAACTGAACGCTTTCGTTAGGAGGGAGCATTGTGCAATAAGAAAGAAAGAAAGAAAGAAAGAAAGAAAGAAAGAAAGAAAGAAAGAAAGAAAGAAAGAGAGAAAGAAAGACAGAAAGAAAGAGAGAAAGAAAGACAGAAAGAAAGAACGAAAGAAAGAAAGAAAGAAAGAAAGAAAGAAAGAAAGAAAGAAAGAAAGAAAGAAAGAAAGAAAGAAAGAAAGGAAGGAAGGAAGAAGGCCAAGCTTCGCTTGCCTCCATTTCCCCGCTAATTTTTTTAGAAGGGTTGTGGATTCACAGTTAGATGTGCTCTTCCATGGAAGAGCAGTATAGCCCGTCCCGAGCGTCTGTGAAGAAGCAAAGGAAGGTTTACTGAACAAGTGTACACAAACACTGGAGGCACTTATACACTAAAACTTCGAAATGGCGTCAGTAGAACTTATACAAACGCTAGACGCAATTTTAAACAGACTTCTATAAAACACTATGCGGTACTAAAAAACTATGGAAAAAGAGGCATGTTACCAGGGGTCGGTTTCTCCGTATACATGTTACCTCTCAAGAAGCTGAAGAGAGATAAGGAAGTAAATGAAAGTTTATTGAACAAGTGTACACAAACACTGGAGGCACTTATACTCTAAAAGTTCGAAATGGCGTCAGTAGAACTTTTACAAACGCTAGACACAATTTTAAACGGACATCTAGAAAACATTGTGCGGTCCTAAGAAACTATAGAAAAAGAAACATGCTACCTCTCGAGGTAGCTGAAGAGAGAGACAGCTAAGTTAACTAGAGTGTTTGAAGCAGCTTGCACGAGTCACGCTGTGCATGAAACACACCACGCAGTACCTCGACAGGCGCACCGACTACTGGCCACATTTTGTTCTGCAGTACGCAGTGACGAAACAAGCAACGCCTACCGATTCCTCGTGCTGTCCAATATACATCGTAAAGGGCATTACTCCTTTAATAAAGCGAACGCTTTTCTACGCCTGATTTCCCAGAGTTTGAGGTTTGACACGTCTGCTTTCAGTCAACCTCTCTTTGAGTAAGATGCAACCTATCAGAGACCGACGCAAAAGGACAAGACCATTCATTGCCAGAGGAATTCCTCCTCACCGAGAAAGAAGAGTTCATCCGGCTCAGAGTACGGCCGCTCTAGAACGGGGAAAACAGCGCGACGGCCGGCTGCAACCGCATCGCAGTGGTCGCGCCAGACAGAAAGCACCGGCAACAATGAGAAGGCGCACGAAGCGGCCTCGAAAACAGTGTGCAGAAGAAACGAAGTGATTTCTTAAGGCAAAGGCCTTAGAAGTCTCGACCAACGCGAAAATTGACCTTCGGCGGCCCGCGGCGTCGGCGTCAACAACAGCGTTTCATGTATATTGTGCTTAGTCGTTTGTGTGCTCATTACTGTCCTTGTATATACACTGTTTCTAATTGTTGGTTACGTACTACGAAGAAATAAACTTTTTCTTAAAACAACAACAGTGATGCAATAAATCATCATTGCGTGATGACTTATTCACCATATGACGTCATCATGATGGCACAAATCACCAGAATGTTTGACGTCATTAATATTTCACTATGGCGGCGTCACGCGATGGCGTCATCGTGTGACGTCACGGTATGGCGTCGCGTACTGTGACGTCACATGATAACGTCATCGCATGATACCGTCGCTTGGTCAAAGAATGGGCCGATCACGGAGGCAGTGCAAAACCAGGTGATACGCAGAGAGCTTGCAATGCCTCTGATCTTGGAGGCAATGCAAAACTACGTTAGGTGCAGAAAGCGTTCGGAGGCCGGCTGGGGAGGATCGGTACATCGACTGCAAAGATAAAGAAGATGGCTTTCGTCTTCGGGTCTTCTTAGGCGAAAGCGTAACGGACCCCGTGACTTCTTTCCGAGGCCGCGAAATCCGGCATGCTCGGACCTCCAGAACAACCCGAGATATTGCCTCAGAACATGCTGCTTTTTCTGGAGGGCGCAGTTAGGACACGTTGCTGAGTAGAAGATTATCCGCCGCTCGCTCGAGAGTGGGGAGCACACACCGTCCAATCCGCCACATGAAGTCCCGGAGGTGACCCGGCAGAAGCAATGCCGTCAGCGCCGCTCCACGGACCACGACACATGACTGGAGAGAGCGCGGCGAGCCAAAAGAACAATTTGGAGTACATGTACTCTACCATGGAAGAGCAGAAAAGCTGTTCCTATGTAAGACAAACAAGAGCATCAACCAACAAAAGCGACAATTTTAAATCGGAACAGTTCTGAATCACAACGCATTGTTCTTTTTATAGCATTGAACGTTCAAAGCAGACCAAAGGGCACTTACTTAGGTTCTGACAAATATTTGTTATGTGTTTTGCAAGGCTAGTGCAGTGGGCACTTATTTTCGTATAGCTTACACACTGCCTCATTTCTTTTAATGAAATCGTGCCCACGGGATATAACGACTCTCTATTACTTCCCTTCCCAGCCCTACTATACTATAGTACACATTCCTATGCTATACCAAGGCCGGACTGGGTAGGCGCGCGGGCGTATCTTCTATATGGTTTTGCCAGCGTGACAAGCGACATGACACATTACTCGCCTACGGTCCGGGCCCCTAAAGTTCGCCCGCTTAAATGAAAACAAGATCCGCCCCTTGTAATCCTTATCCCGCCCAAAAAGAATTTCCATGGATGCTCCATCCAATAACGTTCACCTATTTTCGTCACGTCAATTGATCGTTACGTGTTCAATTATGCTGATATTACCATACGCGCATACCTTTGTCTTGACAGTTTTAGGTATAAAACGTAAACGTTCCGGCAAGTTTTATGAGCGATACTGACATCGATTAAACCAATAGTAATATTAAGGCGAAATACTTGATTGCCTCGTTTGGTTCAATAGAGTTGAAAGCTGGGCTGGTTGGGGACTGGTCATCATACCGCATGGTGAAGTAAACGCATTTTTAACGAAGACAAAGAGGACAAGAAAGACACGCTTGACGAGTGTCGTGTCTTTCTCGTCCCCTTTGTCCTCGTCGAAAGTGTGCTACTTCAACATATGGTGTGATGTCTCGTTGAGTGCCGTGCAATCAGGAGCCTGCACTTGGTCGCGTCGTCCTGATGTGCATCGGCACATTTTTTTTTTAACTCTGCTTAGGTTAGGTTAGGTGAGGCACCCTGGATATTCAAAGGAACGTGGATGATCAGCTTGGTGGCTTGCGTCGACTTCATCACGAAAGAGAACGACTGCGCATCGCTCCGAACACTACCGCATATTACCGAACGAACCCGTGCCACCTTTGGCAGCTAGACTGGTTGTTTTGCAATCTTCGTAAGCAGGGCTAGCCAGCCTGGTGTATGCTATAAACCATGATACTTTAACCGCATTATCTCTCCGCACTTTTTACTTGCCTTCAAAAACACACGGTTCCATTTGTAACACAGCGCGCAGTATACGGGTAGGAGGATGTACAGGTTGTATCGGGAGCCACGAAGCATTCCTGCGTTGACGGTAAGTCTTTCCTGTCCTGCGTACGTGCTCGCCATGCGTATGCGGAGCTGTAGGCTTCGCGATGATCGATATGGAGCACGATTCGTCGAGCGCGCACCCGACGACACCTTCGTATATATATACACCGGGTATAACGGTTCGCGGATGTTGCTCAACGAGTGAGTGAGCGGACTTCCTCCCTTCACGCCACTCGGGTCGAGAGAAAAACCGTAAGACACTTTTGGAACACCCACTCGCCCAGGTGTATACGCTCACGCCACAGTTGAAGCGTGTCTCGGATCCGCGATTATGGTGTGGACGCTTCTCGATCGCGATATCTTTTTTATCTTTTTGTTCTTGTTCCTTATGACGCCTCTCTACTCGTGTGCCAACAGTATACATCTTATAGTTGAGAACAAAAAAACAAAGAAACGAATGCGGAAAGATTGAGAGTCTCAGACGCCTGTTTGATCTCAGCCCCGAACAGTATACCGTGTACACCTTTGCGCCGGAGAAGCGTCGGAAAGGGAAGAAAATGTATTACGGCGATTGAAAAACTTTGTCCTGTTACCGACACAGTAGCGGATGGGGATGGGAGTTTTGGCAGCTTAATTTGATGCATGGGAGGGCGTAACTGGCTGCCCTAAGCTGTAGGAAAACATTAACTTGCTGCCGTTGCAAAGAAAAATCCGCGTGCTTAGGGTTGCACTGCTTCGAAGCAAAGTGAAAAAAATAAATGTAACATGAAATTTACCACTGGTAGCAGGAATGTCAGCTCCTCCGATTATTGATTATCTCGAGTGGCCGTCAGCGTTGCGCGCTCAAGGTTAATCTCCGAGAAATTATGTAGATAGAGCGTGATGCGAAACTATTCTGTCCTTTTTTTTTTCTATTACTGCACTCTAATTCTGTTCTTGCATATCTAACCAAAAGTAAATTTCAGGGCTGCTCATCGGTCACGCTTCTCCGATGGCGACAAGGTGTCCGAGCGTGACTCGCTACGCAACGCGAGTTCTACAGATGGTATATATTCGAATATGCGCGAACTTCAAGTGCTTCTCGCACAGACATGTATATGGAAAGCACGGCACACTACAGACCTGCTGCCCGATGAGACGGCCTACGAGGCGTCGCGCAATATTTGCTGCCTGTCGTGATGGACAGAAGCGACCCGTTAGAAGCTTCGGTAATGAACGGGGCACGTTTTCGTTATTCGCCCAGCCTTTTCCTTTTTGTTTATCTCTCTAGCACTCTCTTTTATGGAACCTCTAGATTTCAGTGTAAAGTGTACGTTGTTTTGCGTACACTATAAGTTCAACCGCTGCAATACCAGGGCAGCCATCTTTAGTCCTTACGAGTGCCAATGCGGAAATGAGTGAACCACGCGGTGATCGACTTAGGAGAAGCTATCGCATCGTTTCTTCCTTAACCGCTCACTATTTGTAGTATACGTATCGCGCAGTTCGCGACAATCGCGACACACATTTACGCTTCCAATTCAGGAAGTCGACGTCGTCGGTGTTGTTATTCTTAACTCTCTGACCGCACGGTGGCGCGGAGCACAAGATGCGGGACTCGCCTTGTGTTGAGAATCAATTACACCGAAAAAAGGAGAAGAGGGGGAGGGAGATGGAGAGGGGAAGGAAGGGAGATCGTTGCGTACAGGAAACTTTGGTTCGTCCCATTCTTTCCTACAGGGGGTGTGTTCCCACGTGACGCTGTGCGAGCGCACGTGTGGCCTGGTCACAATTACGGACTGTGCGAAGTGTTCTGTTCTTGCTTTCTACGCTGAGAATTAATCGCTTAAACATAGACGAAAAAAAAAATTAATACATAGCGGACGAAGGAATCTGTCTCGTTTCTTTCTTCCGTGCCCGGCTGGAATTTCTGTTCTTATTCTATCCTGGCCGCGATCGTGAAATTTCTCACCCCTGATTCGCCCATTTACCCTTCCATCCTTTCTTCGCACGCGAAACCGACATTCGTTTTCGCGGTGAAATTGGCTACCTCGACACGCTTCCACAAGACGGATGCGCTTCGAAATCGACTCGATCGGCTCATCAGGGAACCCGCTCTATATAATTCACGACAGCTGCGCTCCTTGCAAGCAGGTACGCACTTGTGCTAGAGGAAGCAGTCTGAACAGGGTTAGAAGGAGTCTGCACCGTGGAAAATATACATATACGTACATACGTTGTGAGAAAAAAAAAAGAGACTATAGCTTCACGAAGCCCCAGAGTCAATTGAAATCATCACCTGCTGTACGGCGTGCTCTTAATTTCATTCCACTCCTGGTTCGCGGCAACGTTCTCCTAAATCTTTTCAGTTTCCTCATCTTTTTCTTGATCTTCTTCGTCTTTCGCTGCTTCACGCGAGCTAATCGACATGCCTCTGCGGCTTTTTTTTTTTCAAAGCCTGAGATTGTTTTCCCATGGAATCTGGGGCACCTCTTTACCCACAGGCACTGAAATCTTGCGTGAGTACTAGACTAATAGATATACACGGACTTGAAGTCTGGGTGTACTTGTATATATATGCAGCGTTCTCTTGAAAAGCTAGAGCGTGGGTAATAAAACAAGTATCGCGATGAATCACTTCCCGTAAACCACATTGTTTTTTTACGCTGATGATGAGTACGTTATAATCTTGTCTTCTGGATTTTACCCACGGCAACGATGTTCTCCGTACCTTTGGAAAGGGTACGGCAGGATATGACGAAGTGATGAGGCGGCCTTTCTAATCTTGAATACAGCGTTTGAGGATCGTATGGAACGTGTAGCGATCGTCAGGTTTCGCGTCTCTGAAGCGATAGCTTTAGTGCCGAGATGATGCAAGTAGAATTAATTGCGCTGGTTAACCCCATTCGATGCTTGGCTGAGCAGTGGTGCGCTGCGTTTCACTGAGGTACGTCAGTAATATGCAAGTTTTTTTTTTTTTGTTGGTTTTTGCTGCTTAAACCTAACAGCCATTTCACTGCGTGGGGCCTCTCCGTGGAAGAGACTACGTGCCTCATCTCTGGATAGTTGCGTGTAAGCTTCAAAGTGCGTGCCGTCTAAGGCGAGCTCAGGGGTGCTCCGTTAGGGAGGGCAAAGTCCTGTGTCCGTTCTCGCGAGATCTCGTAAGAATGGACACAGAGCGTGTGCGCACAAAACTCCGGCAAAAGCGAGAAAGAAAGTTCTCATTCCAGCTCACGCACGCACGCACGCACAAGCACATACACGCACATACAAAAAATAAAACAAACAAGCTAGCCGCACCACTTTTCAGAAAGGTACAACATATCCGGCGACAACATTTACGACGGAGCACAGCTATAACACTCTAAGAAATGATCGAGCAAAAAGGGTGTCTTTTTGTCCCACAACAATAATCGTCATCCATCTTGCGTTGCTTTCCTTGCATTATCGCCGCGCGCCCGGCAGTTTCAGGTCACGAACGACATGCTCGTTATCAGCATTACATAGCATTCTTGATAGGAAAGTGGCCAGCGCCGAGTTTTCAAGAAAGGAAGCGCAAGCAAGCCGCGCATGACGATTATCGTTGTGGGCAAAAAGACATCCTTTTTACTGGATCATTTTTTTAGAGTGTAGCCTTCCTACGTTTTATTTTATTTTCCCCTAAAGGCATCTCGGATCTGCATGGGCAGTTGGAGGAAGAAACAGTGGCTGAGCAGTGGCGCACTGTGTTTTACTGAGGTACGTCAGTTATTAGAACTTCGGTATGAAAAAAAAAAAAGGATGTTGAAAAGTTGGAACACCTTCACGGTTCAGTGTTCACGCCGCACTCTATAAGGAGGTTTCGACCAGTCGGCTCGATAAACGGTAGCGCAAGGCAGCGGGGGAGGAGACGGGAAGAGGAGAGGGGCGGCGAAGTCGAGAATGGGCTGGTCAACGGAGCGTAAAGGAAATCATATGCGGGTCTGCGCGTTTTTTTTTTTTTTTCTGACTAGCGGATGGGAATCTTTAGAAGTCCATTTGGACAGCACCGTTATACACTCACCCCCCCCCTTCACGAGACCTTGCAAGGCCGTTCGCAGCTCTTTTACGAGAAGGAGGCGAAGTGGTGCTTTGACTGGGGGAACGCCGAGGACAGGCAGACCGCGACGGCTTGACACACTTCGCACACTACTCCGCGGTATGCGGGGACGACAGAAAGAAACCAGAGACCCCGTATATACGTCCAGCTTGCCCCGGCCCGTTCCCGAAGAGTTAACGCGATATGGTGCGTTTTACTCTGTCCGTGTAGCTTATTTACTTATTTTACTCAGCGCAATTTAGGATTCTCTTATCTTTTACAGGGTTTGGATCACCTTCTCGTAGTACACATCGCGTGTCGTTTCTTCTACAATATTTAATTTTTGTTTTGTTTTTGATGTCACTACCTCGAATTATTGGAAAAATGGCTCGAGGGCTTGTTTTTTTATTTTCATTTTTTATATTTTATGAGAACCAATCCTTATGAAGTGAACAAATGTTGAAGCCAAGGAAAGCAAAGGGGATATTATTTGTACTTTTTTTATTGCTGTAATTATATTGTAAATGTTGATGAACTAAGGAAGGAAAACAAGAGAGAGATGAAAGGCAGGGAATGTTAACCAGTTTGGCGTAACCGGTATGCTACCCTGCACAGGGGGAAGCTATGGAAGAGATTGAAAGAAGAGTAAAGAAACAGAGAAAGAGAGGAGGAGCACACACGTACACACATAACGTCACAGCGCAGAGCGGCAGTCTTGTGCGGTATACGGCATCATCATGAGTCTACAGCCGCTCGTGCAAGTCTATATGTCCTTAAAAATTCCAGCAATACCACGGTTGCTTGAATTCTCGAGGACTTTTCGGGGTGACATTGGAGGATAGATGCTACCTCTGTCGTCGGTAGAGCCGGAAGCCACAACCTTCGAATTGTAAAACAAAGAGATGTAGAAAATGACTGTCGGGTGTATAACTTCGCGCTCTCGTATCCTGCCTGTAACATCACCATCACTATAGGACAACGACCAACAGTTACAGCGACAAAAACATTCTCATTCATGTGACAACAACGACTGTTCTGAGTCGCTCCAGTGTCCTGCACACCTGAGCGGCCACGCCATTACTTGAATGCGGAAATTAAGATATAGCTTGGATGTCTGTAAAAGACTCAATAAGATATCCGGGTCGCCTTATCAAGCACAGTGCGAGGCGGTAAGCTCAAGAAAGGACGGCGCATCACTAGGTGACAGGTCTTTGCCTGATAGTTCTCAACAATATTAGGTATTCTACTTTGAATCTATTGCACTGATTTTGCAGATATTCACTTCTTTATCACTTTTTTTTTTTCATTGGCGATGATGGGAGAGCGGGACATTTGATGTCGCCACCAAAGACGACGTTTGACCGAGGCGAGGACTGTGAAATGTCGTATATAGTTTGTTTCGTTCCTTAGAATGATAAGCTGTTCAGATGTCTTATAATTATTTTTTTCTCGCTGGACCCAATTCAACAAAATATTCACTTTGGCCAGCTGTGCCATTAAGTGTTTTAATACAGGACCCGACATAGAGAGCGAGCGAGAGCGGGTGAGATCATAACATTTCTTAAATGGATGACAATTTGCCTTTCTGTAGATGGAAAAATTAGGGTGGCTAGCCACGTACGCCGCACTGTCCGGACTTCGATTTCAAAGCTCCACACTGCAATGGACTACCTTTATCATTGTCCATTTTTAAACAGATCAACGCTTGTATACGCGCTCACTTCCTGTAGATAGTTACGTTTCGCTTGGTACGTCTTTGATAATTATGGTCTTGGTAAATGGTGCAAGTGCAAAAAAAAAAAAAGAAGAAGAAGAAGAAGAAGAAATACAGCACATGCTCGGTAGTGATCGGGGACCTTCGTGTTAGCGCACATTACAAAGCACTAAAGCCCTAATCTGCGCAGCTCATCAACTAGTCAGTCAATCGTCAAAGTCTTATCGTTTCTGAAGTCTAAATGCCATACGGCTATTCCTGTAACTTGCTCAGTGTGGTACATTGTATATATGGCGAGGCACTCGGACGGCATGTGCGGCAAAATGGACGACTGGCGCAGTTGGTGCACGTTATATAGTCTTCAAGCACTCTTAAGCTCAACAAAAGAAGGGACGCATTCAAAGAATTGTCCTGTTGTTTCTTGCGTATCGTTTAATAAATTTATGACGCTGACTGTCCGTACACGCTCATCTATAACCTGCGGCCACGCCAACAGCTACGGCTGCAGGGCCCTAAGAAAGAAGTCCACGAGAATGTAGCGATACTTTACGCGATCGAAGCGTAGCAGAGAGAGGAAAGGAAAAAAGAAAAAAGCTCGCCCCCGGCGGCGTTCCTGGGCGTCTTGGGTCGCTGATCGCCCGGGGCCGTCGTCGGCCAAGCGAGCAAAACACCCAGGGGCGCCCGACGTACCCGCTGCTTGCACGCCACTGCCCGTGGCACCGCGGTCTACGGCATCGGCCGTGCCCGTATACAGACACACGCCTTCTAGAAGGCTGCCGGTAGTCCTACAGTTGCTGTCGGCCATCTCCGGCTATCTCGGTACGGAATCGCGGCTCCGCACGGCCGTTTTATATAGCGGTATACTGTGTATACGTTTAAAGGCGATATTACCGGCCACCGTTCACATGCCCTTGCGCGGAACGGAGCCATTAGAGGCTTTGCCGTATGTAAACTAGCGCGCTTTCCTGCCGACGCGATCGGCTTTTCACGGTCTCCACTTTTTTATGGCTGATCATTTTGTTCGTGTCCTTTTGGTTTCGTTTTGTTCTTGTTACGTTGCTTGCTTCGCCTTCGAAGGATAGCTCGCTGTAAACAGCGTTTAAGTTTAGGCACGATGAAAAGGTGGCTCGTTTGTTTTTCGGTTATCGAAGCGAGGTTGGGAATAGATTTTTTCGAACCGGCGCTGCTTGCTTAGAAAGAGCTAGGCAGCGCACGGGAGCGCTTTAGGCGAAACGGCGCGGCTTTTGTGCGTGAATCAAGTGGCTCACGAAGGAGTGAAGAAAGCGTGGTGCCATCGGTAGGGTGGTTATCTTGTGAGATTTCATTTCGTTTCGCATTCTTATCAAACGCCACGCCTGAGTGGCCGGTGGCGATGATAGACGGGTTTTCGGTGGTTTTCCTTTGCGTCTAAACATAAACCAACCTGCCCAGCTTTTGGCGCTTCTCAAATGGCAATGATAACGGCGTCGTGCAACAGACGGCGCCGGTGGTGGTGGCGTTATTCACGGTTTGAGATAATAACGGAGAACTTAAGAACGTAATGACAACTAAATTGGATTTTTCGAAAATAGTATATAGTAATAAGTGTTGAGGTTTTACGTCCGAAAAGTCCGACATGATTATGAGAGACCGTGATTATGAGTATTGGAGGGCTTCGGAAATTTTGACCACCTGGGGTTCTTTAACGTGCACCTAAATCTAAGCGCACGGGGCCTCTAGCATTTCGACACCATCGAAATGCGGCCGCCGCGGCCGGGATTCGATCCCGCGACCACCCGGTCAACAGTCGAGCACCATAAACACTAGACCATCGCGGCGGGTAAGTTAAAAAATTATGGGAATCCTGGTAAAAACCGGAAAACGTGGACATGGTGCAAGAAAGAACAGATGTATTGTTTGGCACCTTAGTGCAAGGGACTCGCTAATATCCTGGACGTTGCTTCACGAAAAGATTGGCAGGTGCTTGATTCTCCAACCACTATGACGCAGTAATTTCCTGCATAGAATACTCGCCTCGCTCTGAAAATAATTTGTTCAAGATGAGTAACAGGACGAGCGATCCAATGCGTAAGTGCACTAGCGGGACACCTCAGGACCCTGCTTGACCTTTACCGAAAATTACTAAAAGTGCGGAAAGATACTATCGTATCATCTCTCTGACCTTAAGAATGCTCATTTGCACATGCATATTGAGCTAACTTATACAAGTCGGAACATTGCTTCCGATTAGTCAGTTCCGTTTATGCTTACTTACGAAAGTTATTTCATATGAATCCTTGTATATTTAGTAACAGTTGTTATAGCGCAGTTTTCTATTCTTCCAGTGCAGCTGTGGTGCTTCATGTGTAGTGTTTATCACCAGCCCGTATTTCTCACTCTAAAAAAATGGGGGGGTGTGGGTGCTGTGACTCTTTTTGTCACGTATATAACTCCTGCGTTTATAACTCTTGAAAGATACACGCTAACTCTCTTTAGGAGAGTTAACGCGTGTCTTTTTAAAGAGAGTTATATATGCGAGAGTGATATTTGTGGCAAAAATAGAGCCAGAGGGCTCGTTTATTATTACTTTTTTTCATTAGCGTAGTTGAGTTATTACACACCTGAACATTGCATTTGTGTCCGTGTGGCCGTTGTATGTCTTGCATTACCAACCACTTGCGAGCGCTTCTGTGTGATATCGACTAATATACGTCGAAATTAGCTAAATGATAAAAAAAGAAAGTTCCCTGAATAAAAAGAAGCAATAATTGGGAGCTTTCGTCTGTGATCTCCTTCACAGTGAGCAGCATAGTAGGCCGCTTCTTATCATGAAAACCGATACCAGGACGAAACAAATCTAGGTGCGATTGCGAAGGCTGATTCAAAAACTCGCGCCAACACAAATACCGAGACGAATTCGAAATCAACTCGAAGGTCTTATTCGAAAACTAGGTCGAAAAGCCATTTCAAGAAAAATTCGCAAGGACTAATGTGAAGTACAGTGGACATCTATAGGCCCAATACGACCATAATTCGTGACAGGGCATACCGTTCCACCTCACTATACAGCGCCGAACAAAGAACCCGTTTTGTGACTGTATCGATCCGTATCGACCTTCATCACTCGTCGAATTGATCGATCGATCAGTGGCCGTTCGAAACAGCACGGGCGCGAGCGTGGGAGCTTGTCCTAACTGTTGCTCGAGGGCAGCGACAAAGACACACGGTACCTCAAGTATTTGCCTAAGACGAGTGGAAGGCGAAAGCCATCGCCTTATTTTTCTTCCCAGTCGAGTGCATCTTCTGCGGAAGTGATAACCTGTACAGTTCCAAATGCTCGCGGTGCGCGCTATACGGACGCACGTGGCCGACTGTCATTAGACACGCCGGGACGCGTACTCTCAAAGTCTAAAGGTATCCCTTTACGGCGTACGACCACCGCGGTGGTACGGTGGTTATGGTGCTCGTCTGCTGACCCGAAAGTACCAGGTTTGATCCCGGCTGCGCTGGTCGCATTTCGATAGAGCTGAAATGCTTGAGGTCCGGGTACCTAGATTTAGGTTCACGTTAAAGAAACCCGGGTGGTCCACTGCCCGAGCCCCATAATCATACCGTGGTTTCAGCGTGTAAGACCATATAGATCTCGTTGTTATTGCTATTTCTCGTTGCTGTTGCGTTCCACGGGGCTTTCCCAGATCAATCGGTGGATAACTACTACTATTCTATACGTGACAGCTTTACTAACTAAAGCGAAATCGTCTTCGTGTCTTGCACGGCGAATTAAACGACGCCCAGGCGGTCCGTCGGTCGCTCTAACGGGCCTCCGAGACGGACAGGTCATGACGGATTGTTGCTCCCGTTACGGGCCAGTTTGCTCCGTTCCGCGCAGCCGACCATCCTTCAAAGATACCGTATACAGCAGCGACGATTATAGTGAGCAGGTGGACATGGTTAGGACCGGTTACTGCAGGCCTTCTCATTCTGCACTGGAGCGTCGTTCGAACGAACAGTCTGTTTCGACAGTGGGAAAATTGCTCCTCTAACGGGCTCCAGAATCAGTCCACTGTATACCGGCTATGTCATGTCCTCTGTGCGTTGGCCGTGCGCGAGACATAAGACACAAGACACAAGCAGAAGATGAAGAAGAAAGAAAGAAAGAAAGAAAGAAAGAAAGAAAGAAAGAAAGAAAGAAAGAAAGAAAGAAAGAATCACTTAGGCGCCGTAGAAGTATCCTTGACTACGCAACCACAGAACGCAAGAACAACTACGGGACCTCCTACAGCAATCTTCCAGTGGACTCCAGCGGAGGGACGGACGGATGGACGCGAGAGGTCGGCCTCGCAGGCAGCTCCCACCGGCTAGCGAACGGAACCGAACTGCGCGAATGTTTTTTTCTACTTCTCGGTTAAAAGCTTGCTCTTTCTCTGTTATGCGTGCCCGTTGCAACTTTTTTCCTTCTTTCTTTCTTTCTTTCTTTCTTTCTTTCTTTCTTTCTTTCTTTCTTTCTTTCTTTCTTTCTTTCTTTCTTTCTTTCTTTCTTTATCGTGCGGGTCGCATTCCACGGCGCTTTCGCTCGGCGTTTCCGCCGGCGTGTGTATATACGCAAACGTGCGTCCACTTATCGGCAGCAGCGAAAAGCTAAGAGCGACCCAGGCAGGGCAGATTCCCCGGCGTATAAGGAGCATTGCGGTTCTATGCCTTCCGATCGCCGGCCGGCCACTTTACACAGTACAGGAAAGCGCCGGGACAACGTTTCTCTGGCACGCTCGACCGCGTCGATCGTCTCAGTTCGCTGTGTGTTTAAGGGATTGCAAATAGAGAGAGTGAGGTGAGAGAGAAAGAAAGAAAAACGTGCGGAAGATGAGACGCGATTGTTGGTTCGGCGAGCAACCTGCGTGTGTTACCGAGCCCCCCACTACCCCCTTCCTATTTCTTCGCCTGGCTTTTGGAATCCCACTGCACAAATAAGAGCGCCGTCGTTTCTATCTAGCACTACCCCCCCCCCCTCTCTATCTCTCTCCTTTCTTGTACGTATAGAGGGCACCGTTGTATAGAGGGCGCAGCTGCTACCGTTACGGATTACGGCGTGACCCCGCGCGAAGCATTCTGTATAACCTGCGAGCGCGTGAAGTTCAGTTTAAAAGCGAGAAACAGTCTCTGCCTGAGGCCGGAAGCCCCCCTAGCGGATACTTTCGTAAGTTCAAGGTAGTACAGGTGTCGCAGCCTCTCTTCGCCATGATGGCGAAATGTGAATTGTGTCGGTTCATTATTGCTTAAACCCTGCGATTTACTCCCCGAATGCGTCGCAATAAAAATTTAATTGACAACTCAAGGCACCAGCACCTCTGTTTGAACAAAAGGGGGGGGGATTGACTGAGGTCTCGTTTCTTTTGTCAGGCGCAACCTTAATGAAACCAACAAACAGATAAGGTAAGGAGGGTATAGGGGGCATTACTTTTATGTTTTGTCTAATAAAAAAAAATGAACTCACAATCGATTCCCCTCACCCCGACCCCTATTTCGTTCATTCATATCAAGTGTCTTGTTTCGGCCGACTTGATGCCATAGACAGTATACGAGGGCTTCTTGCTCACTTCCAGCTCGTAATGACGCCCGCTGGAAAACAAAAAAGGTGTTTCACACTCGCCCAATAAAGTGGGCTGGGAAAGTGAGCGCGCGCCGCTGTAGCTCAATTGGTAGAGCATCGCACGCGTTATCCGAAGGGTTTGACCCCTTTCTGCGGCAAGTTGATTTTCATTCACTTTAATTCCATTTCCATTTATGTCATCATTACTATACTATAATGCTACTATCCATAATTACTATACTACTACAGGACACACAAGTGATGTCCCCTACACCTTTCATGGCTTCACTCTCTGTCGATTTCGTTAAGCAGCGCAGACTGTAGCGCTTAGTAAGTGTGCGCACTATAGTATTCATATACGGCGGAACATGCAACGGTTTCGTGACCTCGCGTACAAATGAACGCTTTTTGCACCTTGCGAAACCCGCGGCAAGCATTTCGGTCGCGCGCGGGGCACTTCCGCCGCCGTGCGGTCAGAGAAAATTGAGTTGTCAGCTTTCTCTTCTAGCAAAAGTCGATACTGGTTTCAGCCTTATCGAAGCCATCGGCCTAACGTGCCTCTTTCTTCTTGTCTTTACATGGTCTGGAGACGAACGCACAACGCTGTGCCGCAATGCCCTTTCGGCCTCTCTTTCCTCTCTCTCACTCCGGATCGACGACGCTTCCTGCATTCTCACGGCCCGATGCACCAAGGGTTGCGCGCCACAAACCGACGCCGCCGCCGATTCCGCACACCTCCGCGCAAGCAATGCGGTCGTTTACCTCGTCGCGTCAGTTTTCTTGTGCGTGCTTGTGTCTTTCTGGCGAAAGCCGCGCGAGCTGCTTCTTTATATTTCGCGACCTTTCGCGGTGCCCCGGAAAAAACAATTCCCTCCCACCTTTAGTCTTCGGACTGTTTTTTTCCACTGCGCGTCTGGTCGTGGGTTTGTTTGTTTTAGTTAGGTTACGTGCGTACGCGAGCGTGAAGAAAAAGAGAGTCGGGACTCGAGAACACTTAACTAAACGACGACGCGACCTTCGAGGTACTTGCTGTACGAGAGCTTTTTTTTTGTTTTCTTGAGTTTGAAATGGGGGTGGAGGAGTTCTCGTGTAATGGCCGATAGCAGGAGAGATGACGTTGGTTGTGGTGTGAACTGAAGACGTGACGGTAATGACGGAAGAGCGAAACCGGTGTGGATAGATGATAGCGGTACCATACGCAAACGGACCTGTACTGTACCGCACCGATACATACGTATGTTGAAGCGAGAGCTTTTGGTGTTGACGGTTATGTCGAAGTTTGCCCCTTTTCTTTTTCGGCAGTTTCGTGCGGTTGTCGTTAGGTTCGACCTTCTTGAAGACTTGCCGCTTGCACGTCGTAATGTCATCTATAACTTGCGACCTGTACGTGTTGCGAGTCACACCACCTGAGGCCTCGATAACGAGATATTGTAACGCGATTCATCTCGGTCGTAAACCTGTAGCTTCAGCTTACTTCAACGTGAGAAAAACGTACGTTACTTAGATAGAATGGAGGGATCGTCAAATTCCGTCAAAAATAAAAGAGATCTTCGCTTTAGAAGCATACAGGTCAAATGGCAATGCATCCAATTACGTTGTCGCGGATCCGGCAAATAACTCGCGAGACGAGAAGATATAAGCCGTGGCGCGTCTGTTACGCATGCAAGAAACGTCAATTAATATTCTCTCAGCTTGTTTAAAACAACGATACATGCAAGTGGTGCTTAGCACTATTAACCTAAGTCAGAAACAAAAAAGAAAACTCAGGTGTACGTGTGAAAACCACGATATGATTATGAGGCATGCCGCAGGGGAACACGTGGGGAGGGGGGGGAGGGGGTCGACTCCAGATTCACTTCAACCCCCCGGATATCTTTAACTCGCACAAGGGTGTTCTTGCGTTTCGCGCACAGAGATATGCGGCTGTCGTGACCGGGAATCGAACCCGCGTCATCGAGTTTAGCAGCGCGACACGTTATATACCTATTCCATGTTTGTAAACTGGGGTAGGGCGCCGTCGACACACTGGGGGGGCGCTTTTAGCGACGTCGCTACAAGCGCCCCCCCAGTACGTCACTGAAACAGCCACGTTGGAGCGTGCACTAACATGGTGGAACGCGAAATTTGTGAAGCCACGTTAGTGTTATCACTACATCGCATTCTGGTTCTTTCACTATTCATGCACAGAGGCCAAATAACGTTACAGCGACGTCATTATCACACTCAAGGAGGTTAATCGCCGCGTGATTATACTGCGATGACGTCATCTAAGCCGCCATGTTGTGCGTCCATGACGCCACGTGCAAGCTATCAATACCTGCTAAGCTGCACAGTGGGTGCAACACCCAAGCCACGCGCGCTCAACTATACGCCGGCGTGTGCCAAGTGCAGGTAGGAAAAACAGCCTCACATTTATTCGAAGCCTATTATAAGTCACAGCACGAGCTCTTTTGCGAAACATCACTTTCCGCCCGTTGCATTGTTAGCGAGAAGACCATTAGCTTTCGGTATTACCATGCAGCGCATTCGCTTCCAGCGTTAATAGTTAGTCCCGTTCACATTTCGAAACACCAGTTCACCTCTGACCCGGTCACAGTCCGCGAGACTGCTTGCTTCATTCACACGAGGATCGCGAGTCTCGCCCGCAGACGCTGTCCATCCAGATCATTTCCACTCGTTTCTTTGCTCATTATATCTACGAACATGTAAGTAAAATAAAGATAAGTAACGCGGAGGTATTCGTAGATGGTATGGGGTGTGTATGCGCACGCTCCAACTGAACCGGACAAACCAGCCTTACGCTCTTCTTTGTCTCCGGCCATGCATTCACGGCGGGTAAAATACCGATTCAAACGTTCGCGCCGCGCACGCGTAGGCGGAGAACAAAGGTGTATATACATATTACATGCACACGAAGAGAACGCACGCTTCGCGCACGTGCGGGCTGCGTTGCAAGTTTTGCTTTGCTTCGAAGCAACGCATTGCAGAGAGAGAGAGATGCCTGACCCCTGCAAGGTCCAGGAACAAGACGACGCTTCGCCTGCGTTTATAAGACGCTGACACAGAGCGCGGCGAATGCGTGTAGCGCCAAGTTTTTTGTCTAGTTTCTTTTTTTTTTTTTTTTTTTCACCTGCACAAACTGACCGGCCGAGACAATGAGCGACAGCAAATGCGCGTTGCACCAACGGGAAGAATACTGCCCCTGCAGCCAGTTACGGATCAATGTATAAACGAAGATGGCAGGGTGTCTGCGGAATAAAGGCGATCTTGGTTTTGGTGGCTTCCCGCTGCGGGCACATCGGCACATAGAGTTTCCTCAAATTAACTAGAGGGGACTCTGGCGCTGCGATCGTTCAGCCACCATGGGAATGATGGGTAGTACACGGATTTACCTAGTCTTACGTCTTCGTACTTACGGCTTCGAACGCACTTGTGGCTTTGTTTATTGTTGTGTTCTGATTCTGTTTCGGATAAAAGAATGGACCGTTGTGAACTTCGCCAGCCGATTTGAATTCGTGAGCCTAAAAAGGTCAACGTGGTGAAGCTTACCTGCTAACCCTTTGCTGAACTTCGTATTGCGGCAAAGCGGATTCAGGCCACACGGAGCCAAAAGAACGAAGACTAGGCAAATTTGTGTACTACCCATGATTCCCATGCTGGCTGAAGAGCCGTGTGTGACAGCTCCCATAGACACTAGCGCCAGAGTTCCCTCTAGTGTATTTATAGGAAACTCTGCATCGGCAGAGGATTTCACCTATAGGTCCCCGAGAGACAAGTAGGGAGAGAGAGAAACAAGTAATGAAGAAAAGAGAAACTGCAGGGTCCTTCGACAAGCCCTGGCCCCGTGTCATTTACCTCATGAGCATGTACCCCATGAGTCATGTACCCATGAGCACGGCCGCTGCATGTTCTATTTGTGTGCGTGCGTGCGTGCGTGTGTGCGTGTGTGTGTGTGCGTGTGCGTGTGCGTGTGTGTGTGTGTGTGTGTGTGTGTGTGTGTGTGTGTGTGTGTGTGTGTGTGTGTGTGTGTGTGTGTGTGTTATAGAAACAACGTGAGCTTACCCTTGACAATAGCCAACTGGTAAGCACGCACCTTATCTACACCATAAGCTTCAGGACAAGGTCTAGGGGAGTCTGCATAACTGTGTATTAAAATTAATTTTTGCAGTTTTAGGTGTTAAAGACGAAGTCTGCTTTTGTGGTATTGGGGCACCATAGTGACAATATCAATGTGCTGTATAGTTAGCCTTGATAATAGTTTTAGTCAACACTCTGTATGCATAATATTACATCACTAAATACATTACCGAACGTTAGCTCAAAAAAATGTTTTAGTTATTCTTGTGTGCGCGTGTGTGCGTGCGTGCGTGCGTGTGCGTGTTTGTGTGCGTGTGCGTGTGTGTGTGTGTGTGTGTGTGTGTGTGTGTGTGTGTGTGTGTGTGTGTGTGTGTGTGTGTGTGTGTGTGTGTGTGTGTGTGTGTGTGTGTGTGTGTGTGTGTGTGTGTGTGTGTGTGTGTGTGTGTGTGTGTGTGTGTGTGTGTGTGTGTGTGTGTGTGTGTGTGTGTGTGTGTGTGTGTGTGTGTGTGTGTGTGTGTATAGCGGCCGTGCCATGAGGGTTCGTAATGTGTGGAATTAGAATGATTAGAGTGTAGTTGTGTGGTACGCATTAAAAAGTTCAAATAGGAGCTTTTGCCATGGTAAAAGTATTGTTGTATGCTTTCTGCGCCAGAAAAAAAAAATTGTCTGGCGTGTTTCGCGCTGTTTTAATCTTTTACTGCATCTCGTTTTCAGTACATTGCTGATGGTTTCTCGCTATAGTGCGCACCGGCCGTGGCAGCATGTAGCGGCTCAGTGTGGCGCTGTTAAGCTCGCGGTTTCGATTTGCATCCCCGCGGCCATATTCGGAGGTGGG
This sequence comes from Rhipicephalus appendiculatus, assembly GCA_030522465.1. NCBI lineage: Eukaryota > Metazoa > Arthropoda > Arachnida > Ixodida > Ixodidae > Rhipicephalus > Rhipicephalus appendiculatus. Next base: position 756,754 of record JALIZH010032934.1, on the reverse strand, counting down.
CGAATTGCAACAACTACCATGTCCTTATGTTTAGGTGCACTTCAAAGAACCAAAGGTGGTCGAAATTACTGAAACGTGGTAAGCTGGACCAGCTTGTAATGATTCATTAAGTTGGTAACGGTTCATCGCTTCTTTCTGTCTTTCTTATCACTGGTTCTTTGTCCTTTCTTGCGCTGTTCCGCAATGGGTCAAAGTTAGCCCGTAGTACGCCGTGCCCCGTAATGACACCGCTGTTTTTTCACTCGTAAAACAACGTGATTAATTTTTAGTAGTCTACGCAATGTCTGGTTCACATTGTGGGTGGTTCCGAAACGTTCTTATTTTGCAGCGTGCACGTGAAGAGAGGAAACGCGGGGACGAACCCGCGAAACAATAGACAAAACTGAGCAGAGTGAAGATGGTTCTGCCCACGCGCTCGGTTCGCACCTGTTGGTGGTTCGGCGGTGGTGGAGCAATCGCGCGTTGCGTTGGCGCTGCAGCGTTGCCCTTTCACAATGGCTGCGTAACCTGATTTGCGACGCTTCCGTGGTTCGTGTGTGCGGTGATGAGAATTTCTTAGAGGAGAGAGAGAGAGGTAGGAAGCGGAGGAGGCTGAAGCCTAACAGGCTCGCACAAAGCTGCAGTGTAAACCAACGGTTTTGATTTTTCTTGCGAGCCGCGCGCGATTTGAAGCAGTTAGCCTTCGTTTTGTTAGCCTGAGCGCCATAATGAAGCTGCGAATAACGGTACGGTACTTTCGGACTTGCTTTAAGGTGCAGTCGAGGCTATTGAGTTTAACGTGAACATTGCGAAAGAGGCGGCTATGTAAGCAGGCAAGAAAGAAGCGGCTGTGGCCTTGTCTCGTCCGCCATCTCCCGCGCAGACTAATCGTTATGTGAGGGCACAAATGTGGTAGGTCGGAGCGTTTATTACCTCCCGAGAGACTGCATATCGCTCGGTGCATTCCGGGGCAGGCAAGCATGGGCGTAGCTAGCGTAGTATAATATCCTTCAATGACAACATCCGAGGCACGGAAAAGGCGCAATTAACAAAACAAATACAAAACTAAAATATAACTGCGGAAATTGACCTTCATGGTCTCGTTTTGCTATATAGCAGTTCAGTTTGAGCCTGAAGGAAAAAGACACGTTAGAAGTTAAGTGCTCATCCTGTTGCCTGTCATTTCATTCCTCGCCATTGCTTCTTCCCTTCAGGCGCAAGCTCAGCTGCGCTATAACAAAACGAGATTATAATTACAGAGTTTCACGTGTGGTTCTTCCATAGTGAGCCATATTTAACCTTGCTTCCCTCTTCTTTTTCCACTTCCCTTGATAGGCATGGAAACGTCATTTAAGTACATGAGAATTTCACATAACTTAGTAGGACGCGGTTTGGGTGAGTTGGTTGCAATACGTTACCGTAGATTTCTTGCGTTACAAGCAGAATTACGAAAAGCAGAGGGTACAGAAACACACGCGCAACCCCTCAAGATAAAATAATAGGCGTAGCGTAAGTACGCATTCTATAAGTTAGCGGCATACAGCGCGCGGTCCTCGTTACACAAAGTGCAGCAGCCTACACATGCGTGAGCACGGGGGGGAGGGGGGGGGGGCAGGAGGGGCGGCCGCCCCTCCTAGTCACTTAAGAGGGAGGGGGGGGGGGCGCAAAATCAGAACCATACATTGATATAATATGGAGGGGGGGTGCGCTGCGACGAACATCCCCCCCCCCCCCCCTGAAGGGGAACCCTGCGCACGCCTATGGCCCTACATAAGTATCTGTTCTTTAAACGCGCTAGAGATCAGATGTACATTAGCGCACACGTCTAGCGTGTGGCCTGTCGTCCTATCAACCAAAGTATAGGGGAATGTTTTTGCATGCCAATGGCAAGAAGAATAGCAGCATGTCTTATTGCACAGTACGCAATACAACAAAACGCTGGACCGTCTCATCGAAACCGCGAACGTCATACGAACCAGTGTACGTTATTAGAGCGAGAAAGCGGCGGGTGTATGCATAAACACGGCGCCCACCTGTAAGCATGAGAAAAAAGATAACAAATAAAGACAAACTGCAACGCATACTAAGCATATTATGCATTGAGTATGCTATAGGGCTTGTATTTGCACGAGAAAGCATCTACCACAGTAGACAGGGCGCTCGCTGTGTTCATATGTGCAACGCCTGCAATCCTGCATTTTCTTTTTTTATTTAACTAGCGGTTGTCTTGCTCTAGAAAACGCGGCGCGTTTGAAGCATGCCGCGCGGCCCTTCCCACTGCAGAAGTGGAGGATACCGCTCCATTCAGGAATAAGTACACACTCCTTTATTTTCTGTAGTACTATATGTAAGCGCACTACCTCTCCCTCTCCTCACCTGTCAAAATCCCATTGGGAATAAAAAAAGCAAGAAAAAAAAAAAAACGAGAGGACGGCGACGTGCCGTATGTGTGCCAAGACCGTTTTCACCACGCGCCATATGTGAGTGAAGGAGAAATTCTTTTTTTTTTCCTCGGTTCTCAGTGATAGCCACTGTAGACGGGCGTGCCGAATTCGTTGCCGCGCATGCGCGCCTCCCAGGTGGTCCTCCGCCACCCTTAAAAAAAAAAAAGGCAAGAAATCAGCAACGACGTCTTTACGGCAGTTATTCCCCAGCCTTCTCTAAAGCCCGTCAGGGTTCGCTGATTTTTCGCGCCGCCGTTAGCAACAAGAAGCGAAGTAAAGTGGCAGAAAAGTGAGCGAAAGAATACAGCACTACATAAAAAAAAAAAAACGCATACACGCGCACAAAGAAAAAGCCAGCACCGCACTTGACTTTCGAGCGCCAGTATTCCTTTGTTCTTGACCGATGCCGGCTGTGCAACTTTCGTCCCGCTGCGTCTGCGTGCTCCCTGCCGAAATACCAGCAGTGGGGTCTTCGGGTAGCGAGAAAACGAAACTATAAAGCGAGAAAACGAAACTATAGAGAAGAAAACAGAAGACGAGAAAAAAACGCGAAGGCGTTGGCGTTCTTCGAAAGACGGGAGGAAGAAGGCACGCCTGCGTGGTTCTGGTCAGTTGAACTTTGTTGGCAACACTGCTGCCTTTTTTCTGGAGCCCACCGCGTATCCTTTAGCGTTTTTTTCCACGCATTCCTTCAATCTCTCGGTCTTCTTTTTCTTTGTCTTCGTCTTAGTTTTTTAGGCAAAAGCTGAAGCGGCTGTTACTCACGCGCGGCTCTGACAGCGAGCCGCCGACTGCGGCGAATACGGTGCATAAATATGGCGCCGACCCAACCGGAACGGCCAGCCGGCCGGCATGCGTGGTACGCGCAGTCACCGTATGGAGCACGGACCCATGCCGCACGCCCCACTTTTATGCATCCATATAAGCGGCCCTTCGCTGCTTCTCGGGCGTTCCTTCACCTGCCGGCGCCCCCATGCTCCGTCATTCGAGGTTATTGTCTACATATACTATATGTGGAACGGAGAAAGCAGGCTCGGGCTTGAAGAAAGTGATCCGGGATCCGTTATGCCGACTCGTTTGTCGAGGGCGGAGTCTTGTACGTGGAAGTGCGCATTAAAGGAAACACGCTGATGATGGTAATGCTAATCGCGATGATCACTATTGGCAGCTGCATTGGAACGGGTTGGCAACCAGTAGTCACCTTGCCTGTTCGATACAATATTGTGTTACTCCATCTATTAAAGTCAAGCGTCCTGGCTATCCCTATTTTACAGCGGAGCTGTTATGCGCTATCTCTGATGGCAAACGCGTGAGGTGGAGACAGAAAATCAGGTGGGCAGATGAGATTAAGAAGTTTGCATGTATAACGTGGCAGCAGAAAGCGCAGGACCTGGTTGATTGGCGGAACATGGGAGAGGCCTTTGCCCTGCAGGGGGCGTAGTCAGGCTGATGAAGATGATGATGATGATGATGATGATGATGATATGCGCTAGTTTCCAGCGGGCACACCGCGCCTTAGACCAGGGGTTGGAAGCCTTTTGAGGTGGAGGGCCGAGTTGCATGAAGACAACACGGTGGGGGGCTGGAACGTTGAGGGGGGGTTGGGCGGCGAATTTACAATACCGTACAAAACTGGAATGTAAGTTATGTTCATTTTCAGCACGCGTCACAAGGTTGAAATACACAAGCATAGGTTAGAAGCAAAAATCTTATTCGCGGTCGAAACTGCCATATCGGCCTTCAGGTAAGAAGTGACCGATCGGGGGGGGGGGGGGGGGCATCGTGCCAGGGGCCGTACAATACTGCCCAGCTGGCCGCAGGTTGGCGACCACTGCCCTAAACTGAAAGCAACAGCGGTTGCCGTCTCGCCATTGGCCGCTTCGGCTGCTGCTGTGCATTGTTATACGGTCATACCCAGCATTTCGGGACATCGCTTTTAGTTCACCGTTTTTCACACCACGTGGCGTACAGACCTTCAACTTTGAAAACTGGCGCGATAACGCATGGCGCGCGGCAGACAAAGTGGCCATACATAAAAAAAAACAACAACAACGAAGCAGCTCGATGTCGACTATCGCCACCGAGAGCGAACTGTGATCGCTGGCTGATAAGCGCAAGTCGTGTACGACGAGCGGTCGGTTGGTTGCTCGATCGTGAATCAAGTATTTTTTTTTTTTTAGTGAATCCGCGCGCACAAGTCACTTGGCTGCGCTTGACAAACTCGTATTTCGAAAGGGCGTGCTGCCCTTCCTCTCGTCCTTTTCAATATATTTCGTGCGGTTGTATAGTTGTTGGCCCCACTGGTTTCTTGAAGAAAGTTAGGACGTCCTTTTGTCGCGGCCGTTTTTGTAATCTGTGAAAGCTAATTTCGAGAAAATAATATCAGCCTATGAGATGGCGATGACGCTTTGAGAATATGTAAAGACAGGCTTCACGTAGCTAATATTTGTTGGCGTCACTTAACAAGTGAATTTTTTCGCGCTATAGAGTGAAGGCAGCGTGCCGTGCCGTATTCGCTGCCAGTGATAATCTTTTTTAAGAGCTCAAAACGTAGCAGAAATAAAGGCCTAAATTCATTACAGGGACGAAATTGCTGAATTATTATCCAAATTTAAGCATTTTAAGAAAGACGCCTTAATTTAAACAACGCTCTTAACGTTTCTAGAGCACATAATAAAAGACGTCCGAAATGTATTTCATTGGACATGACATGCTATACAGCTCGTCTTCCCCTCTTTGCTGACTGTTCGTGAAAGCGTAATGAAACCAATTATATTCACATATGCGACCGTCCGCTGTGGTGATGTAGTGGTTACAGTGCTCGGGTTCTGACCCGAAAGCCGCGTGTTCGACCCCGTCCGCAGAGGTCACATTTCGATGGAGGCGAAATGGTGGAAGCGCGTATACTGTGCGATGTCAGAGCACGTTAAAGAACACCACATGTTCGAAATTTCCGGAGCCCTCCACGATGGCGTCCTTCATAATCATATCGTGGTTTTGTGACGTAAAACCCCCGATGATATTTGGATGTACGTACATAACCGCAAAGCACACCTTTTTGTTTCACTGGCTATGCGGTCTGCACAACGGCATCAGGTCTTGGTTAGAGACCCGATTATTTTGGCCAGTTTTATTTAGAACGAAGAACGCGTACAAGCGAGTTTGAAGATAGCTCTCGTCGTCTGGTTTCCTTGCTGCTACTATAGTGTAATTGTTTCTTTGCACGTATTGCTCAAGAACAGCGTGGTAATATTTTTACATGGTGATGTTTCTTAAAAGGTCCCTCGGTAGGACCTATTTATTACTTGCTTGACGCGCTTATTGGCGAGTTTTGAAATCAACCACTCATTGGTGCAATTAATTGTTTGACGCTAGTGCCATTCTACGCTTCTGGGACGCAACACAACACACGTTAAGGGGCCTTCTCACACTACATGACATTATCATAGTTTCTTTTTTTTTTTTTTTCGAACAGTTTCAAGCACCGGCGTGGCTGTGTTGTAGAACACCTGTTTTCCGTGCAGAAGTACTGGGTTCAATTTACGCGCGAGCTATTAATATTGTTCATTTATTTGCAGCTACCTCGACCTTTCGCCCACGGGCAATGCTTTTTTTTCACTCACAACGAAGACGCCGACACCAGCGTCGGCACCGGATTTTTCACTACAGATAACTTTTTTGTGGAATACTTAGCCACCAATGAAATCACGCGCTGCTCCAAAAACGCGGGGTTGGTGTAATATCAGTATACTATAGCATGCCTCGTTCACATTAGGGACGCCTCTGATAAGACAACTACTCAATTTTTTCAAAGAAAATTTGTGCCTCACATTATAATAATAATAATAATAATAATAATAATAATAATAATAATAATAATAATAATAATAATAATAATAATAATAATAATAATAATAGTAATAATAATAATAATAATAACAACAAATATATTATTCTCATATGAGTATTGTGTTACTGTTGTTGTTGTTGAAGAGTTTATTGTTTCACATTTGTTTTCACGGATGAATCTACAATGGATGAGAGCTCGTCTGCGGCTTTTCATATACCCGTATATAAAATAGAAAGAGATTTCCGACTTTCTCGAAAGACATCGTCTACAGCAGCGGAGCTTGTTGCAATATTACAAGCCTCAAAAATCATTGTTGAAAGCCAGCAAAGGCAAAACTGGGTAATATATTCTGACTCCAAAGGAGCGCTACAAATGATTAAGGATTTTTATTTTCATATAGATGATAGCATAATATATGAAATCTTAAAAACAATTACCATCGGTTATCTGCACGGCCATGAGATATGTTTTCAGTGGCTTCCAAGTCACGTAGGAGTGATGGGAAACGAAAATGCTGACAAATTAGCCACTGCAGCACACAAAAAAGTTCACTTGACACCAGTGCCCGTTTATTTCTCAGAAAGCAAGAAGGTTCTTTCCGAACTGCGCCACAAATTGTGCAAGAACGCTTGATTTGACGAAAATACAAAGTCTTCACTCTTATATCAAATAGATCCGTCTCTCCGATTTACACCTAATCAAAAGATTGATAGACCATTTGACACACTACTGCACCGTCTACGATTAGGTGTTGCATACACACCTCACTTCTTATGCCGCATAAAAACAAGAACGTCCCCGCACTGCGACCACTGTGATCATCTCGATGCGTCAGAGGAGCATATCATTATTGAATGTCCGCGAATTGACGAACAACGCGCTCAACTGAGTGATCGATTGAACCGCCTCGACAGACGACCATTTACGATTGGAAAAGTACTTGGACCATGGCCACATCCCGATAATCAAAGGCGCGCAGTGAGCGCCCTCCGTGATTTTTTAATGGACACAAATTTAATTAACTGTCTTTAGCTCTTATTATACCTTGCCACTATTTGTTCGGACTCTATCCGCGATGTGATCACGATATATGAACTGGACTACGCCCATATATACTGTGCTCATTCATTCGTTATAAGCCCTATAGTGTATATATGTACCAAGTGACTCTGATTATTTTTTTCTTCTTTTATTCTTAATTTTTCGTATTTTTATGTTTATCTTGTACATTACTGTCATGATGTTGGGATAGCCTGCTCCAACGTAGCCTACCTTTCCATATTTTGTCAGATATATATAAAAAAAAGTTTATTGAACTCTGCCGTAGGGATCGGCCAGTAGCTTGACCAACGACTCAAATCAACGGATCTTGCGGGCGAACGAGAAGCGCCATCGAGCAATGCGTGGTATACAGACAGACCTGCGATGTCGGAGGAGATGATGACCCACTATAACGTTCGTTGTTCTTCACTCTATTATTATTATTATTATTATTATTATTATTATTATTATTATTATTATTATTATTATTATTATTATTATATAAACGACAAACAGTGAGTAGTTGTCGTATAAAGGGCGTCACTAACGTAAACGAGGCATGTTACTATTGATATTACACCAAGCGCACGTTTTCGAACAGCGCGTGATTTCATTGTTGGCTAAGTATTGTTAGCGAAAATAAACGTCTTCCGGGGGCCAGAATTTGAGATAGATGCAAATAAATAGACAATATGAATGTTCGGCTCGAGAGGAAATCTAATCCAAGACTTCGCACGGAAAACAGGTGTTCTACACTGTTTCGATAAAAAAGCACTATAATAATGTCTTGTAGTTCGAGGATCCCCCTTCACACATGTAATATTGCGTGGCAGAAGTGTTGAATCGCACCAGCGTCGTACATTTGAATTGCACAGTGAGTGGCTGCTGTGACAACCGACCGATTCCCAAGTGCACAGGAATAAGTAATCAAACCGGCAGACGGCTGGAGGCGACGGGCCATGCCTGACGTTACTGACTGACTTTTTAAACAAAGTTTTTTCTCTCTCTCTTTCTTATTATCAGCAACACCATCAACAAAGAGTGCAGCTACGCATTTGCGCTTGTAGCCTTCCGGATCGAAGAAAAAATAATTATGTCCTAGCGAGCATGTTGCATGCTGTACTTACAAAAGGCACTGTAGGACAGTTTGAAACAATATATATGTTACGAGCGCAGACGTACCTTTCCCTGCGGCAGGGTGGATGTGTCCGCCGAGAAATTAAGCGAGGCTAGCGACTGTGAAGGTGAACGAAGCTCGATTGCGCTAACGCGTTCTCCTCTTAAATTCTTTAATTGGTTTATGCGCGCTTCGAAAATTTCCTTACAGGTTATACGCGGAGGATAAAACGTTATGTCAGTGCACGGATATATGAATGTTGCTCAATGCCTTGAATAATAAATAGCGCAGGAACTAACGAATTATGTTGAGCGATAACGGTGGTTTAGCGAAATTAGGTTCAGTAGCCTTGCGTCATCTCTAAAGGGAATCGAGTGCCCGAGCCTCCGTGTCCCGAGCTTATCAGGGGACGCCCTTGCACTTTGCAAAAGAATAACTCTTGTGTGTATATAATGTACACAGTCTCTGTGAGCGTCTTATGCTGTGAGCTCACGCGCTAGCTGGGTAAGGGGCTGGGTAAGGTGGTGTGGCCTCTCCCCCTTACACTCTCTCAGCAATCATGTGATGACGTCGGGGAACGAGATTCTGCAGACGCATGCTGAACCAACGCGTTGTATCCTAGTCAGAACGCGCTGGCACGCGCTACCACGTTCGGGTCTGCGTTCGGGTCTACGTTAACAACAACATAAGAGCATAAACACAACACAAACTATAACACTCAATACGCAACATGAACGGAAACAGCTAGTCGAACCGATGCAAACGCGGTGTGCTTCGCATCGCCTCATGCTCCCCTTTGGCGGGAGATGGTGTCATTTTTTTTCGCGTACTTTTCGGATAATTACCGCCAAAGGCAAAACGTTGCAGTACCAACACGTGTAAAAAGCGTAGTGTTTTTTTTTTTTAGGGGCGAATCTCCTAAAGGCACGGGTCTGTACATCCCTGTCTCTTGGTACGTGACCGCCTAGTTCTATGACAGACAGACAGACAGACAGACAGACAGACAGACAGACAGACAGACAGACAGACAGACAGACAGACAGACAGACGGACGGACGGACGGACGGACGGACGGACGGACGGACGGACGGACGGACGCACGCTTCGCCCCACTCATCATCATTCACTCCGTGGATATGCTGTAATTTTTTTATGTTCCTCATACAGTCATGTCACGTCATATCACATTTGGTATATAGCCAGGAAACGAAACGGCTGCGAGCACGCCATGAGCGTGGCGTGTAAGTCATGGCGTACATGACATCCGTGCCATAATTTGCATGTAAGGATCTGTTATTTGTGTTCGTCATACAGTCATGTCATGCCATATCAAATTTGGTATATATCCAGTAAACGAAACGGCTGCGAGCGTGCCATGAGCGTGGAACGTAAGTCATGTCATACATGACATATATGTTATGATTTTTATGTTAATACTTGTCATCTATATTTGTCACGCAGTAACATTGCATAATACCAATTTCAGTACATATCCAGTGAATGAAACGGCCGCACGCGCACCATGAGTGTGGCATGTAAATCATGTCATAAATGGCATACATGTCATAATTGTTAAAAATTGAAGGACACTTTGTACATTCCAAAGTGTGTACGGCGAAAGCGTGTGGCCATTCGACTGACTATCGCATGTATTTTTTTCTTTTACACTCTCAGTGGGATAACACACAAACCTAATGTGTGCGTGTTTTCTTGTTTATTTTTTTACGGCGAGTCGCACCGAGACGCGAGACTAATCTTCCTCCGTTCGCATGCGTTCGTATTTTCTCGCGCTTTGCGCATCGTGCAAACGCCATCCGCGTTCCAGCGCTTAAATGGACGGGCCCTTTGTAAATTCCAAAGTGTGTTCCGCGAACGCCTGTTTCCATTGAGAAGGCGTCGGTCAGAATGATTCCAAACGCTTGGCACAGTGAAGCTACGCAAGCAAAGCACGAGCGCTGTAGAGTCCGACGCGACCGGCGTCCGTTTGCGCACCCCGGCGGCCACCTGGCTCCGTGACAGGGCTCGGACGGACGGACGGACGGACGGACACCGGACGGACGGACCCCGGACGGACACCGGATAGACGGACACCGAACGGACGGACGGACCCCGGACGGACGGACGAACACCGGACGGACGGACCCCGGACATACGGACGGACGGACACCGGACGACACCGGACGGACGGACCCCGGACGGACACCGGACGGACACCGGACGACACCAGACGACACCGGACGGACGGACCCCGGACGGACACCGGACCGACGGACGCCGGACGGACGGACCCCGGACGACACCGGACGGACGGACCCCGGACGGACCCCGGACGACACCGGACGGACGGACCCCGGACGGACGCCGGACCGACGGACGCCGGACGGACGGACCCCGGACGGACCCCGGACGACACCGGACGACAACGGACGACACCGGACGACAACGGACGGACGGACCCCGGACGGACGCCGGACGGAAGGACGGACACCGGACGGACGGACCCCGGCGGACACCGGACGACACCGGACGGACGGACCCCGGACGGACACCGGACGGACGGACCCCGGACGGACACCGGACGGACACCGGACGGACGTGAGCATGAGACATTAAAGGCTTTCGCCTTAATACCTGCTATTTATGTTCGTCATACACTCTTTACAAGCCTCAATATTTTCGGTATACCTTAAACTAAGAAACGGCCGCGAGAGCGCTAATAATGTGGCATGTAGATCATACCGTTCATGACATAAGTGTCATGAGTTTCATGTTATGACCTGTCATTTATATTCTTCATGCAGTCATGTCATGCCACAGCAACTTCGGAATTTCATACCTTCAAATCTGTATGCCATCTCGGACACTTTTCGTATGACATCACTCAACACATAGATAGCATATAAGTCATTGATTGTAATTAACCCGAACTCCTAATTAATGAGAACAATAAACAGTACAAACCAATGATATGAAATTGTTATCTACCACCTTATCGTAACTGTTCACATTGAAACACTATATGTACTGTACTACATATGTGCTTCTACACTGAGAGCTTCCTCCATAAGTCTAAATTAAATGGTTAGATTAGTGATAAATATTTATTACGGTTATGAAATTCCTGATGCTTCATCCACATAATGTACGTCACATCTGCAGACTTTTGCTGAGTTTTTACCATGATCAACGTCCACTTTCTCATCGATTTACCGACAGGTGATTATTTTGCCCCTGTAATGCTGCTTTCCTGCACTATCGATTTGGAAAAGCTCTTCAGGAAAAAAATCCACCCAGCGTAATCCCACGAAATTGCAAACACAAAGACAGGTTGTCCTACCGTACATGCCACTAGAGTGCAATTAGCGATTACGTTATCGTTGCGCTACAATTAGCTTTTCAAAAATCACCCCATACATTTTCAATGGATGCACAAAAGTGTCTCGGGAAAAAAATCCAGCCGGCCGATTAAAACTGATCGCGTTGTACCACATAAGGAGGTTGTCAGCATTAAGTGCCTGAAGTGCAATTAGCGAAAAATCAGGCATTGCTCAGTAATCATTTTTTGAAGAACGCTCCCCATAGAGTTACGCCCAGCGCTTCCCCTTGGGGTCGGCTTTGCCGCACTAGTCGATGTCCCAGATTGCTGGACATGGATATAGGAGTGACGAAATAAAAAACTTCCGCTGGGTAACGTGTAAAGTTATAGAGAATTGCTCGCATCAGGAAAGTTGTGACCTTGCGAAAATTTGATGGCGATCATCCGTTTAGCCGTGCGCTTTTTACGTGGGCGCTCAAGATACTAACTAACGCTTGAGTGAAAACTCAGTGCCGATTCCCCCCAAAGACAGCGATTTGGAAGGGCCGCATTTTATGATAACACTCCACGCTTAGGCAACTCCCGAAGAAGATTTTGCAACCGTCAGCTCCGCTAGTCACCCTTGACTGAGTGGAATGGTCTCGAGTTCTCATTATTTCTTCGTACGAGTATATTTCTGTAATGCATTCCTACTTCTGACTCCTGTTACTGCAACTAATATTAATTCTTTGGGTTTTACGTGCCAAAACCACAATGTGATTATGAGGGACGCCATGGATAGTGGAGGGTTCCGGAAATTTCGACTATCTGGATTTTTTAACGCACACCTAATTCTGATTACACGGGCTAGCATTTCGCCTTCATCGAAATGCGGTCGCCGCGGCCAGGATTCGATCCCGCGACCTTCGGTCAGCAGGCGAGCACCATAACCACTAGACCACCGTGACTCCTGTTACGATAGAAATACGTGCCACACCATCCTGAAGTATGAAGTCATTTTTTATGCTACTGGGAAGACTCCAAGTGATAGCACATATATCGAAGTTTTGCGCATCCAAATTCGCGATATGCAAACGGCCAAGCATAAAAAAAATACCCCAAGCTGATGCGTGCTCTGAGCGCGCAAAGGTCCCTGTGAATGCGCAGTGTATGCAGCTTCCAGTCGTTGACGTGTTCTCAGATCCTGCCATTCTGTAGGATTCGATGAATCCACATAGTGCTTATAGCAGCCCTGATTAGCTAAAAACGAAACTATGGCGAAATTGTAAACAGTGTTCAGGATTTCGCATCCGTTTCTTCTTGACTATCTAATCTGGCTGCCTTAGCAAATTTTTGTCTCGGGCTAGCTACGGGAGATGAGGTAAGAAGATTTTAAGCTAATGCATCATGCTACTCCGCCTTTGTGTGTGTGTGCGCGCGCTAATGTGTTATCAGAAGATGTTGGAGCAAAAATTCATCGCCGGTTGCTCCCAAGCCACGAGGTTGACAAAAGGTTCTTTGCGCAAGAGCTGTTCTTGAGGCAGAATGTAGTTCAGTTTTGGTGCTGGGCGTAGCAGCAACACATGTGGCCGGCCACTAGTAAGGCACATTTACATACGTAAAGCATTGCAACCATTTGCATCTTGAAAAGATGGTACGGTTATGCGTAGGAGAATAACGCCTCCATTATAAAGCAGGCGTTGTATTGTACACCCCCCCCCCCTCTTGCCTCCATTATAATGGAGGCAAGACGGGGGGAGTACAATTTATCACTTGAAAATTTTCAAATTTGCATGCGTGTATATACAGGTACATGCAAGAGGCACACACGAACACACATAACGTATTGTTGAACTCCCCATTCTCGAAAAAAAATATATTCTGGCAACGCTCCTGAGTGGGAGGGGGAGTGCCTTTTTACTTTAGTGGATATACTTATAAGATGGAGAACGAGCAAAAGAACAGCTAATGTAACTGGATATAATGAACGCCTCGTGTAAAAGCTATCGCCCTCCAAATATCACGACGTAGTCTGCTGCTTCAGAGCCGTGCACTTACTTTGTCTCGTTCGATGCGTCTTAGTCGTTGAGCTAGTTTAGTCTGAGAACGAGGTACAACATTTCTCTCTCACGTTCGAAACGCTAGAGTGCGTCTTTATTAGGGGCAATGCGCAACTTTTACTTCCTCCGCGATTCCTTCCATTCTCAACATATTTTCTCCCTCATTTTCCTTTCTTCGAATCACTGGCACAGTTCTCGTTGTGAAACTAGCCACAGGCTTTCCACTATGCCACTAACGGCGTGTGACTAAGCACGAAGTGCTCTCCTATATAGCTTCTTTTGTTCGGCCGCGCTCGCATGCGAGACCGTGGGAGCGAGTTCATTGCGTGTGACGTGTATAGAGCGCGCTTTTCGTGAATCTGCCTGTGCAAGTGCTGCGTTTGTGTCTGCACGTACGTATGTGTGCGTGTACGTCGTTGATAGCGTCAGCAAGTCTGCACATCCAACAGCAAAAGCTTGCGGAACGCTAAGTTTTAGAAAAAAAAAAAAACTCGCTCTGTCTGGGAACATAGCCTCCAATCAAATCTTTCAACCTGTAACAGTTATTGCCACCTATACAGTTGCCGGCTAGATCAGAAGCGTTGTTCACAAACAGAGCAGAAATTCCCATTTGCAATGGAGCCCACGTACCGTAAACTTTTGCTGTCGGACATACATGAGTGTGTGTATGTGTCTGTATGTGCATGTGTTTGTGTGTACGCATAGGCATGCGCAGGGTTCCCCTTTCAGGGGGGGGGGGGGGGAAGGCTCATCGCAGCGCTCGCCCCCCCCCCCCCCCCCCCCAACCCGTATTAAGTCAATGTACGGGGCAGACTTTGCGCCCCCCCTCTTCTTAGGTGACTGGGCGGGAGGGGCGGGGGGGGGCTTAGACGCCGTGCGCACGCCTATATGTGTGTACGCGTGAGCGGTGCGACATACGGCGCTTATTTCGGAGAGGGAAAGGCAGAGGCTCCCAGCGTGCGCCATTCACACACAAACTGCTCCATGTTGGCGGCTTCATTTATTTTGGCGCGAACCACGAATTTTTCCCGCGCCCACCTTCTCCAGGCGGAGGTATACTTTCGCGCATAGCGCTTGAGGCGGACAATCTTGATAAGGACGTTCCGCGTACACATTTCCTTCTCCTTTTTTTCATCACTGGCCGCTCCTTGTTTTGTGTACAGTTCATATTCCAAACTCCTCTTTTTGTTTTGTTTTGCACCATGTCTGCAGCTATTTCTTCTTTCTTTCTTTCTTGTAACTCCTGGGCAACTCAGCTTCTGCGTATGTGTATACTCCCTGCGGGATATGGCATACACCAGCAGTGTCGTCGGATATTGTACATACGCGTTCATGCATGGTTTCTAAGCAACAACATAAAAGAATAAGAGCAAAATAAAAATGTTCAGAGAAGGGTCCTGAATTTCGAATCTCCCTTCTCCACTGTCCATTGTTAAAGAGCAAAAAAAAGAACCGAAGTGTGAATGGGAGCTGGCTAAAATAGCAGTGGTGCCGCAAGCATTTCCGTTCCGCTTGCGTGCGTGTACTATGGGCCCCTATACATCCAGAGGCATAATGAAAAAAAAATAATTATAAAATAAAAGAGTGGGGTTGGAGGTTGTAAAATCGTGTGAATGGACTTCGCAGTGTGTACAGGTACGGCACCTGTCAGGCGGCACTTTCCTTCTGTTTCTATTCCATCCTGGCATTCAAGCCACCTTCCGCAAACAGGGCGGAGCCTCAGCGCGATTTCCTGGGTTTCACCGTTTTGGTCCAGCTCGCGCGCTGGTGGCTTAGCCACTGGACAGTTTCTGTTGCTGTGAGGGGCTTACATACGTACGTGAAAACTAGAGTGACTGTACAGGGAACATGTGGAGTAACTCTATGTTGCAAACGAGCGGTTGGCATAACTCTGCGGTCCTTCCCACTAGCAAGTACCTCGTCTCTACACTGCTTCTTTGCAACCAAGCCAAATATAAGTTGAGGCAGTGGTGACAAATTGTAACGCATTTAACGCGGATGCGAAAGAAGGCTCGAAACGACGACAAACGAGCTGGTAGTTAGCACTCGTTTGTCGTCGTGTGTCTTCTTTTGCGTCCGTGTTAAGTGCGCTACAATTAGTTACTGATGCCGAACCAACAGGCCCAAATGGCCACAATTCAGAGGTAGTGGGTTCACAGAAACGAGTCATTTGACGGTCATTGTAAAACTTAATCACAGACGAGGGAGTGTTATTTGTAGGGCACCTCTATTCGCACATTTCGACTCGTGCACATCTATAAAGCACTGGACAATGTCGTAAATCACGTGCTGAGTTTCACACAGTAATGACATTGCAAACACTTCATTGTGTGTACACGAGCTCCCAATTGTGTAGGGAATGCTCGAGCACATGGCTGAGTGAAAAGGGTGACACCATCGCAGCTTATTTAAGGAACTGTGCTAAAGGAGTGAGTTGCATGGTCATCCTTGCCGCTCACGACTATTGTCTCTCAAACCTAGCGACCAGCAAGCAACGTACAGTTGGCGTAAAAAGTGTAAAGACCATTAGATTTGAGAAAACTTCGAATTCCTTCAGAACTCATCACTGTATTCGGGAGAACTTCACAGTACATCTTATCAATGCGTTTTAGAACAAGTCAGAAATCTAATTCAAGCCGAAATCAGCCGGACTATTAAGCTTCTTCTTCCGTCTCGTGGTCCTTAAACTTCTGCCGCTGTCCGTAAATAAATGTATTGTTCTAATCACACCGCAGCCCATTGATTCGGCGCTTGATCTGGACGGAAGCATGGACTACTCTGCACGCTCTACGTTTAATTTGGGCGCGTTATAGGAAGCGGCACATTTAACAAAGACGATACGAACCGCCGCGTATAAGACGCAAGCAGAAGCAGGATTTCACTGCACAGTCCGAACCAAACAACGAAAAAAACGCTAGTCGCGTTGTTTTACCTTCTATTCCTGATCTCGCGTTCGTTTCTGCAGCGTGTCCGTTTGCGAGACTAATTTACGATTGCACGCGAAACCTATATACCTACCGTTCTTCACGCTGTTTCGATGCGCTCGGATTCGTGTTCCGTTCCGCACAGCAGGCAGACTTCTCAATGATACTCCCCCCCCCCCCCCCTTTCCCTCACCCTACCAACTGCAGCCGTCCCACTTTCTTCAGGTCGAAGCTGGATAACATAACCGAACGCGTCGCTGTCTAGTTAGCCCTCGTTAGTAATCCCCACGGGCTAAATATACGGGCGTCAAAACGCGGAAGCTTCAGCCACCCGGCGAGCCTATACGGATATACGAGAAGAAAAACAGTATCCCCCTCGTTTTTCGTCCCGGACCGCGACTTCTCATTGTTCCTCTTCCTCCCGCTAGGGGCGCGGCGATCGCCGTTTAATACGGAAACTGCGGGATAACGGGGAACGCCCCAATCATCGCACGCGTACCCTCAAGACTCACAAACATGTACGTAGCGTACAAGATAAACGTACAAGATGTACGTACGTATGTCCGCCATGGCGGCGTTTCCCATATAATGCCCTGCACTAAACGGTCGCGACAGTGCAGTCCGTTTAGTAGTACACAGGGCCCGTCGTGTAATGTTGGCACGTATACAGTGTGCTTATATATGTGTGTGTGTAAGAGCGAATACGTATACGGTCGTTCCGGAGAGGCGCCTTCCATATAAGCCAGGCCCGGAGGGAGGCCATTATATTTCCTTCATGCGATTAATTGCAGCCGCGTGTGCTCACCCTCCCGAGCAGTTCGCGGCCGCGCGCAGCTATAAGTGCCGAGGAAGTGCGAGCGCGTCGCGTCTCTCTCAAAGTTTACGCAAACTTCGCGCTACCCGGAGGAGATTGTTGCCGCAGCCGATCCGTTATATTATTTCGCTTTCTTACTTTTCTTTCTTTTCTTTCTTTCTTTCTTTCTTTCTTTCTTTCTTTCTTTCTTTCTTTCTTTCTTTCTTTCTTTCTTTCTTTCTTTCTTTCTTTCTTTCTTTCTCTCTTTCTTTCTTTCTTTCTTTGCGCTCTCTCGTTGTTCCACTGACAGAAATAATTACACCTAAAATATAGGAAGTGCCGGAGGTTGGGTGAGTATAGGAAAACAGCGCGTTCTGAATGATTCGGCTGCAGCGGCGGCAACCCATCCTTTTTTCTCGATCACTGGAGCAGTGGTGCGCTCGAGGAAGGTCCTCGTTTTTAAAAATGCTGCCGCGTAAATGCCGTACCGTTTAAGGCACTCACTGGGTCGAAGAGGAAACGCGCGCGCGGGAAAGCCGCTTTCCGAAGGATGCTGTGTGCGTGCGTGCGTGCGTGTGTGTGTGTGTGTGTGTCTGTGTGTGTGTGTGTGTGTGTGTGTGTGCGTGTGCGCGCGTGTGTGTGTGTGTGTGTGTGTGTGTGTGTGTGTGTGTGCGTGTGTGTGCGTGTGTGTGTGTGTGTGCGCGTGTGTGTGTGTGTGTGTGTGTGTGTGTGTGTGTGTGTGTGTGTGTGTGTGTGTGTGTGTGTGTGTGTGTGTGTGTGTGTGTGTGTGTGCGCGCGCGCGCACGCGCGTGTGTCTCATGAGCGACAGCTTTTGGGGAAGGGGCGAAACACTATAGCCAGCAATGAAAAAGAAGAGGTTCAGTGCTGATTTCAGCGGTAGGTGCAAGAGGAATGCAATATCACGACCTTTATTTACGTCTAATTATCTTAACTTACCTTGATAGTCTACATTAACTAGCTGTAGCCAACACTAAGTAGTAGTCAAGAGTGAGCCAGCTGCAGCCAACACCATGGCCAGCAGTTGTCCCGTATTAGTTAACAGGGCTGACGTTATGCGAGTAAGCATGGTAGGCTTCATACGAACTACAGACTTCTCCAATTTGACGCTCCTGTCGGACACTGCCCCGGTTTTTTCCGCCGATTCTCAAACGGTTACACTACATCCTTGGGAAAACATAAAGCAGTGACGTCAGCGCGCGTCATGACCTTGAGTGCACGTGATGAAACGGGGCTCGCTCTCTCCCGTTGTGATTCCTGTGCACGAGGGTGGCTCACTGTGTAACGCCTGTTTTAAATGCGAATGCATTTCATAGTCGGGCTATGTCAGGCATCCGGCGTTGGCGTTGGCGTTGTCCGCGGAGGAGGAGTAGGAGGATAGGTTGAGGGGTGTGCGCGCCGGCAGGTGTTAGATGTGAAGCATCTTATGGCGAAGCTTAATCCGGTGGTGGTGGTGTACGGCGTGACCGCCCTTACTGCGCATGCGCAAACCCTTTCAAAAAAAAATAAAGATAAAAAAACCTCCTCTCTCTCCCTCTCTCTCCCCTAGGCATCCCTCCCCGCGGCAACCACACCCTCACTGCGCATGCGCCTCCCCTCCTCTCTCCCCTGCTACGCTCCCCCCTCTCTCCTCTAGGCATCCCTGCCCGCGCCGTCCACACTCCCACTGCGCATGCGCGTCCCACCTCTCTTCTTCTCTCCTACGCTCCCCCCTCTCTTCTCTAGGCATCTCTGCCCGCAGCGTCCACACTCCCACTGCGCATGCGCACCCCACCTCTCTCTCCTCTCTTACGCTCCCCCCCCTCTCCCTCTCTCGCCTGGCGACGCCGACACAGGCAGCGTCTGCTAGCGAGTTTCTTGGTTGAAAAAACCGACTGCTCGCGCTGCACAACCGTTCACTGGCCACCCCGTATATATGGCAATGAATCTTGACCTCCAAGGTGGTGCCGGTGGGAAATTTCTCCTGTGCGTTGTTGAACAATAAAAATTCGCAGCGTGCGCGTTAACTAAAAGCGGTCTGCGGCGGAGCTCGGCGGAGCTATATATGAAAAAAAAAAATAAATAAAAAAATAAATAAAAAAAATTAAAAAAAACAAGAAAAAGCAAAAAAAAAAGGCGCTGCGCCGTGCTCCCGACCGGGCTGCAGAAATTAGGCGCCTTTTCCTTCTTCAAACCACAACCACCATATATAAATGGAGTGAAGCGCGCGCGAAATGCATTCGCATTTCCTCACGATTCCCTTCGGGCAGGTGGGGGGCTTTTTATTACGGAGCGGTCATGCTAATGCTAGCAGACTACGGAGCGCGCGCGCCGGCATGTGGCGCCACCGCATGGCGAGAAACACTTCTAATCCAAACGCCTCTCTTGGTTTATGTTGGCTAATGGACAATAGCAGGCTATCTGCTGTTCGACGTGAGACATCAGGGCGCCGGAAGCTCCGCGGAGGATGAGCACAGGCATATGTATCGAAAGAGGGTGCCTGAAAAAATGGCCAATCGCGTTCCGCTTATAAACTCTCTTTGCCGCGTACGACTGTAAGGGGACTGCAAGATTTGGATCAGCTTTTCATAGCCGTGTCTGTTTTCCACCGGATGTGTTTTCCCCGCAAGCCCGCGGGGCGGTTCATGACCTCTTTTATAGCATTTCCGACGCACGTTAATTCTAATGCCTTTTAATGCTAACGAATTAAAGTGTTCTTGCATTAACATCCTTCGAAAAACCTCTGACGTTCTTCCCGTATCCTTCGGAAAGCGCTTTTCAATGCTATCGCGCACTTAAATCGCGTTTTTCGAAAGTGGTATCGTAACGGCTTTGTGGCTGGGGCGGCGAGCGAGCCGCACCACATCTGCCGCAGCTTGTCGGGAGCCAGAGCCTTTGCTGAATGCCGTCGGAATTAAGGGACAGTTAGGATAGAAACTATCCAGCGGCGGTGGCGTCTTTTCTGATGGACACGATAATGCGTGTGTCACAGTTACTGGGTTGGATATGTGTCCGCGCACTTCCCACCGACAACCATGAACGAAAGGCAGGATTGTTTTACCAAAGAATGCTCAGGAATGTTGCTTGCGGTCAGCAATTCAGTAACGATCGTCTTCAGTGTGTGACCACGCACCAACGACTGCGCGTCCGGGTTTCAGTCTGTCGCTATAGTTTGAATGGACAGCTCACCGCTCTCCCGTAGCGGAGTACATATGGTGCCCTGAAAGGTGAAGTGACGGCGATTTATGACCAGCTGCCATCCGTCCGGTCGGGAGGACAGGGACTCGAGAATTCTACTAGGGAAAATGGCGTCGAGCAACTGGTGCGGATGCCTGAATTCCCACAAAGTGCTACCGGTCTTGGCCGGTAGTCGAGCCCACTACCTCGTGCGAGTAGCAGAATAGCCATTGCTCCCGAGTGGCACCCGACGCAGACTTCCAAGTATTTGCGGATTGGCTGTACGACCTTAGCTCGCATTACGACCGCTTATGTGTAGTTTACGAAGCTACGATCTGCATAGGCCCATAGAAGCTTACGATGCCAAACGTGCATGGTTAATCACTGCATGCAACTATGACAGCCACCTATAGACCAAACTTGATGAACACGTGAACTTACGCGCATCGCGG
The DNA here is from genome assembly GCA_030522465.1 of Rhipicephalus appendiculatus. Lineage (NCBI taxonomy): Eukaryota > Metazoa > Arthropoda > Arachnida > Ixodida > Ixodidae > Rhipicephalus > Rhipicephalus appendiculatus. The sequence goes on along the minus strand of JALIZH010032934.1, from coordinate 735,625 downwards.
TAGTAAGTGGAGAGTACATTGTGCAGCTAAGAGGTGGCGTGAATTACGGTCAAAATTGTGTCAGCTTGCTTTGCAACGCCTCATATACACACAGCTTCGGTAGACAGCGATATAGCAGCGTTCCAAAGCACGCGTACTCAATACAGGCACGCAGTCACGCATCAATCACCCGTGCATGTAGCGATGAGCGCGAAGAAAGGTGCTTGCCTGAGATCGGTCATTTGCATAAGCGATGGGAATCATCGGCACGCTTGCGTAATTCTTCAGCTCGCATCCTCTTCAGGCTGTTCCATGGGAGACCGCCCAGATCGAAACAAAGAAAGCAAAAAAAAAAAATGGACAGACAAGATGAGGCAATGGGAACACGCGTCTAACCTGACTTAAGTCTGCCCTAGCTCTCTTTGTTTCGAAACCCCGCTGCATACGTCATCGAAACGAGCGCCGCCTTCAGAGGATGCCCGCATGTACGTGTGCCGAGATTCTCGAAGAGATACGGAGGAGAGATGCTGCTCTGCAGCCGTCGATATATTGGGGGGCTTACGCCATACGCTGACGAGAATCCGGTTGCGGTATGTGCACTGTACAAGCAGAGCGCAGAAGGCGCAGTTGCATGAAAGTGGAGCGCAGCACCAATCCTAGAAGGGCCTTATGCGTCCATTGTTTAATTTTCTTCTATAGCGCGCAGCTGTTCGCTTCGTCGTCTCTATCTTTCCTGGCTTAGCGTAAAATGTGGTTGTGCCGCCTTATATATCTGTACGTGGCTTGGCCAGCTTTGCAGGCGAGTCGCTGTTTGGGAACCAGAAAATGCCGGCCTTCGTCGAAGGACAGAGCTCCATTTCACGAATAGAGAGAAAGACGAAACAACAAGTCAAAATACATACGTCGCTTGTGAAGGATACCGCGACCGTGGATCATGATTTCGCTTTTAAAGACCTTGTCCTTCTAGGTATATGAATAGAGCATAGCGCGGGCACTTGCGCCGTTGTGCGTGACCTAATTTCTTTCCTTAAAATGTGAGGTTTTATGTGCCATAATCGCGACATAATTATGGAGCACACCGTAGTTGAGGGTTGCGGATTAATCTTGACCACGTGGGGTTGTGTATCGTGCATCTGAATCAAAGTTCACGGGCGCTCTTGCATTTCACCTCCATACCGAGACCCGGAATCAAACCCTCGTTTCTGAGCTCAGCAGCGCGGCTACCAGGCTAGCAAGGCATGATCCTTACTTTATTTCGAGCGTCGTGCGCTTTTGAGCAGCGTCTTGGAGCCGTAACGTGTGGACTTGCCTCAAGCCGAGCTGTTTTTGATCATGCATGTCAAGCTTATGCTCTCTGGCGTGCCTTATCACTGAACGTTATCATCGACAAAGTCATTCGGCTGTGCGACCTTGAGTTCGGGAGCGTTATCAAAGGTTCCGAAATCTAACCATTCGATTGCCCTCGCCTGATTGGTCCGAATTCGCTCCTTTGGTGTCGCAAGCGCGGTTCTGGCCGATTACGTTCTAAACCGTTATGAGATGCAACCCCGGTATACTCATTCATCCGTCGTTGGCATCATCGGCTTCAGCGTCGATTTAAGATGACATTTGCGGGTGGTTGCGGTCGCCTTCCTCAATAACATCGCCGCATTTATTAATATCCGCTCTGTGTCACACAAGTCGCGCATCCAGGTTTTAGAACAGCGATGTTAACATTAGGATATGTTTGTTACACACGTACTTTTCCTTTTGCGCAACATAGAAAATGAAAGGAAGTGATAAAGGATCAAGAGTCCGCCGGTTTAATGGACAGTAGTGGGTACAACAGAGGTACAAGCAAGCAATTAAAACAGGCAATTAAAAGCCGCACATCAACATGAAAAGCTGACCATGCATGTTAACGAAGAACGCCGCCTTACATGTCTTAGGTGTTGGGGCATCCTCTGTAGAGTATTCAAGTGACAGCTTTTATGTGCTTACTTTTCAGATATACAGAAAGCTGCTGTTTTATTACGAATATGGGCTTTTAAAGCAGCGAAACAGAAAGAGCGGTTCATATGTTGAAAGAGAAGATGTTAGGAGATAAAATGGAGGAGTGTGGATGTTAACTAGATGGATATGTCTTGCCATGTTGTTTTGCTATAGACTTCCGACATGGTTTCGCATGTGCATTATTTTTTGACTGTGGTTGTTCTGTGTCTTCCTCTGAATGTTGGAGCTTCACCAGACCCTAATTGCGGCAGAACCTCCCATACACAGCAAACGGGTTTGAGCCTTTTTGGGAGTTTTGGGCCCGGCCTCTTAACTTGCATCCTAAAGGTACTACGCAAAACCCCCTACCAAAGGAGGTTTTAGGGGGGGTACGCAGGGCAAGATGGCGGTGCCTGTTGAAGCGACAGCCGTCCACTTCGAATCTTTCTAGGCGTCAGCCTGCATTATTAAACTCATTCATTCCCAAATAATGCTGGTATTTGATTTAGATTTGAGTAATGAGGCTTCGCTAAGCGTATACTGCCGATAAAACAGCTCCGTTTTCGAGATACACAGTCGATTTGCGCTGCAGAAGGCTTAACAAGGTTTGTTTACAAAGTAAACGGAGTCAAAAGAGGGAGAGAGAGAGAGAGGCAAGGGAAAGGCAGGGAAAAGAGGGAATTAGCAGAGTCTTTAGGAGGTAACTTTGGTGTTTTTATTTCTCATTCGGGGGCTTGAACGGAGTTCATTGGAAGTTTTTCTGCTTCTTTTGAGAGCTTTTAAAACGCCCCTTTATACGCGGCCCGAGAGAGGGCGAGAAAAAAAAAGATATTTCAGGCACTATACTAGCGTTTTAGAGACATTTCTTGCAACTATTCATCGCTAGGACATATTAGAAAATGGACATTAATGTATTCATGCACAAACATGACATATGCATACAAGCACGCACGACACAGGAATTTACCACATGACAGCGTGATAACAGCTGTCTTTTTTTTTGTTGTTGTTGTTGTTGTTGCTTAAGTGTATACTCCCTGGAAGCACTGCTTCATTCATGCTTTATCGCAAGCAAGGAAATTATGTCGTACAAACATTCAGTTTTAAGGCGCACTCGCTTGAATTGGCTGGCCACGCCAAGCGGTCAGCCAATTCGAAACACGTATCACACATCGTTGTTATGTGAGCTTAATGGCCTTTCTTTTTTCGCTTTTCATTGCACTTTTGACGCGACGCAATGTGCAGAACAGCACCTACTGCTGCCCAAGCGACAAGGTCGCGCAAACAGAGGAAACATAAGTATTACGTACCATTTGTGTTCCTGAATGTGCCGCGAACGCGTCGCGCCCATCAGCTGCTGCTCGCTTGAGTCACCGGGCCATTGCCACACCATTGCACACGCAGTGCATGTTGCACTGTCGTCAAACCACACATTTCACGTCCCGCGACGAGAACACACGAATGCTGCCGGCATGAAATGTGCACACATGATCGACGCATAGCAGGGTAGTTGAAAGGCGTCCTTCACAAAACCGACGTTATCCCATGACGGCTTCGCTTCGCTATCACTCACGCACGCCGCTGAGGGGCCAGCCTGCGGTAGCATCCGTTGTCATTTCGGAACTTCTCGCGTTTCTCGCGACTCTCTTCTCGCGTTTCTTTCTTTTTGCTTTCTTTTTTCCCCTCCGCGCGCGCATGCGTGCGATGGTTCCTCTCTTATCGCCGCCGGTCGAATGTCGAAGGGCGTGTTTTGTCGCTGCTTCCCTTTCAGAGCAGCCGCTTGAGGAGAGTCGCGTTCTTTCTTTCGTTTCTCTTTTTTCTTTTTTTTCGCCGGGTTTTTTCAACACCGGATCTTATTCCGTGCGTTGAGGCACGCCGCCTGTGCCCAATTCGTCATCCAAAAGGGTATACTGAGTGTGCATGCGGTGCCGATAGGCCACATCGAGGGTGTACACGCTCCTACTTCCAGTTTAACTTCGATTTGATGGTAAAACAACATAAGCGAAGTCATTCTGTGGTCGATGATGATGATGAAATAAACGTTTAATATGTCCCGAAACAGTGTTCCCGAGCTCGTAAGCTCGGGGTCACCCTAGGTGGGAGGGTCCCTCATTCCAGGAATCCTCTGGCCGTAATGGCCTCCCGGGCCCTGGCGACGAGTCCTCGCTGGTCGTCTAGGTCCCATGCGGCGATCTTGGCCTCCCACGTCTCGGCTAGGATGTTGATACGTGCGGTCGTTGCAGGCTCGGTATTGCCACCTTCGTGGCGCCATGGTGCCATGGACATAATTAGGTGTGCCAGTGTGTCTGGCACGTCGCATATCGGGCAGTTGTATGCGTGAAGCGTAGGGTTGATGCGATGTAGCAGAATGCCGTGCGTGTACGTATTAGTCTGCAGTTCCTGCATCGTGAACCCAAGCCCAGCGGTAGTGTGCATTCCGTACAACAATGTGCATCAATCGAAGAGACGAAGAAATCGTTGATTAGCACGTTCATGAATTTATTAAGCACTTTGAGAAACACTTCTTTCGCCCGCGCAGTTGCATACATGCACGCCAGCACTGAAGGCACTATAGCTTCGGATAAAATAAAGGGAAGATATGCGCGAGAAAGTGAAATAGGAGTTTTCTGTCCTTGAACTCCATCTGACAAAATGGCGTCAGATCGTGAATTTACCTCCTTTCTTCCACCTTTTATCCCCATAATTTCTCAAGGAAGTAAAATTGAGGACGCAGAACTTTATTACACCGATCTTAATACCCCCTAAGGGAGTACGGTCCCAAATGAAGGTAGTATTAAGCCCTTAAAACGCCCAATTCGGCTAGTTTGCGTTTGCAGTGTATTTCACGTTTCATACACGCACGTTTGTCATTAGCTATCCTGTGCTAACTGTGGTGCGAGAGTATGGTTTGTAAATTACGTAGAATGACAGATAGAAGGCTTATGGCAATATGAAACTAAAGGAAGGGGAGCTGACGTTGGAGGTGTGAGCTTTCACGCATGCCAGTGCATACGAATGACAAAACAAAAAATAATAATAACAGCCGCATCCTTTTGCAAGACCTTTTTGCTGTGAAGAGAGTCCCTGTTCTGGCATGTTTTGTTGCAATAGAAGCCGCTCGTTCGGCTACGGTTAGTCCCAATGCAGAGATGAACGCCTTTGCACGCTCGACTCAAGAAAGCGTGAGAAGCGAAAACTATTCCCGCAGCACTAACATTCTAACACGTTCTCAGTGCATGCGATCGCGTGCCACTGTATCAGCCTCATGACTCAAACTGCGTCTCTATTAATAGATGTAGCGCAGAACGATTGTTCACTGAAAACTTCACGCCCCACCTTAATTAGCGCCTTTAAATCTGGCTCACACGAGTAGAGGTCAATACGCTGCCGCCAAAACTACCGCGCAGAGAAGCGTAAATGAGGAAGTTCCCAGCCAAATTAGATCGCGGACAACAACAATAATGGTATGAAACAATAAACAATGAAACAGCTGCGTGTAGCTACAGTTTCAACGGCTCTCCGAGTCCGAGTGGGTGGGCATGTCGTGTGATACGCCTTGTAAAACGATCGTCGCGTGCTAGGCCCTTCCAATAAAGCCAGCGGGAAAGCCGTAAAACTTGCAGTGCACTGTTGAACGTTCTTTAGGCGCGTTCGCCGTTATTACTATTGCTTTCCTCGGCCGCGCCATTTATAACTACCACTCACACGTACGCATATAGACACATACCTTCTAACATGTTCGCCGCCCCTCGTACCTGTGCTTTCACAACCACCCGTTGTTGTTGTTGTTTCTTCAGGGCGTAGCTCCTAGCTGCCCCATGCAGCGTGCATTCTCGCATAGACTGTAGCTCAGCCACCGACCATCTGAGTATAGTATAAACGCTCACACGCATCTCGCGGTCCGAGAGAGACCGCGCGACCATCTCGTAAAAAACGCGAAAGGGGCGTCCCAAATTCGTGCGCGCCGCATTACCGGTCACGACCACCGAGCTCCATCCAAGGCGGCCCGTATAATGTACCATCAGTCAGAGTAACCAAAAAAGACAAAAGCCAGCCAGCAGCTGGTATATCATCAGCGCTAGTAATCATTCAAACACAAAGAAGAAAACAACGTGGAGTAAAACAACGGCGTTGGAACTGGCAGTTATTTATAGAGCACGACAAGCGGGGGGGTGTGTACCACGTTGCAAACAGTAGCGCCTGTGAGGGCATTGTATTTGCGGATGCAGTGTTTTATATGGCTTCCCCCCCGAGACAAAAGGAACCAATAGTTCCCATGGCTGTGTGTGTGTGTGCGCGGGGCTTCTTGTTCTGCGCATGCGCGCGTATACGTTTCGGGTTTTCTTTTTCGTGCGTATACCTAATGCGTTGTTGCGGCTTCCTACTCCTTAAGCTCGGTGCCGCCTTAGAGAGTCCTGTATTCTATGGTAAGTAAGAGGGGCGTCGACTGTGGTCCTACAGCTGTCAACTTTTAGCACCGCCGGACCCCCACGTTATCTATATGCCGCAAAAGGCAACAGGTGTGAGTATTTATACACGTCTGCGCAGGCGGGTACAAACATTAGCATTCGCGGCTGCTAGTGTTGTTTTATATGTATACGGATGTACCGTATGGAAGCCGGTCCGAGTTACTGCGGGGACGGGGAAAGGATGCGAATGTGAGCCGAATTAATTCGGGGAACGGGGTGTCGCACCAAGGCTGCTCCATTGTTCTAACTTAGCGATGTGAATGATGGGGCGATGCGTCGGAGTGGAGGCGTTGGTGCGCCGATGTACGACTGCAGTCTACCGCGGTGCGCATTCGTGAAAAGTGGTTTACGTTCTGGTCTCGAAACGCGAAGTTTAACGCAAAGCGCGTACATATATTTGCGTTCCGTTTCGCTGTGTGGATATAGATGCGTGACAACTGGGCTGCGTGAATCCTTGCAGGACGTGGTAGCTTGTTTGTGTGTGTGTGTGTGTGTGTGTGTGTGTGTGTGTGTGTGTGTGTGTGTGTGTGTGTGTGTGTGTGTGTGTGTGTGTGTGTGTGTGTATGCGTGCGTGCGTGCGTGCGTGTGTGTATGCGTGCATGTGTGTGTGTGTGTATGTGTGTGTGTGCGTGTGTGTGTTTGTGTGTGTGTTTGTGTGTCTGTGTGTGCGTGTGTGTGTGTTTGTGTGTGTGTGCGTGTGTGTGTGTTTGTGTGTGTGTGTGTGCGTGTGTGTGTGTGTGTGTTTGTGTGTGTGTTTGTGTGTGTGTGTGTGCGTGTGTGTGTGTGTGTGTGTTTGTGTGTGTGTTTGTGCGCGCGCGCGCACACACATTAGGGTAATTCGGCTCCCTACTCCCTCCACTTTTTTGTGCTTTTTTACGCATCTCAGTTTAATAACACCGGCTTACCACTTGACCTTACAACAATCACCTCCTCATGCGTACCCTCTTAATCGGGTCCCGCTTAAAGTGCAAGATATAGCCAGGAAACCGGAGATTTTTTGTCTGGTTTCCTGGATATAGCCGGTCTTTAACCAGGACCTGATTAAGAGTGTACCACAATTTCATTCTTTCTTTCACTTATTTTGACCGTGACGCCTCACTGCTTTTCTTTTCTTTTTTTTTCTTTTTTTTTTCTGTAGAAAGGAAGCCTTGTCGTTATGCGAAACTTGTATTGGAAGGTTGCGTTGTCGAATAAAGCTATTACTCAACGTTAATTTTTTTTTTTTAGATATAACCGAATCGGAATATAGTAACGTTATCAAGTGCGCGTAAAAAAAAAAGTATTTTGTAAGGGTGTTAGAGGTTTCGCAGTGTGACAAAAGGTTCCCCTTGAGATAAATATATCTTTGCACCCCTTTTTCACGGTCAGAAGTCCGGTGACCTTTCGCAGATACGAACGAACTCCAGAGAAGAATGTGTCTTAAATTAAGGTCGCATCTTTTTTCTTACGCCCGCACGCCTGTTGTAAGCGCTGGGGCCACGCGACGCCAATTGCTAGCGTTTGCCCGACTGCGCCCGGGCTCCTAAAGCAAGACTCGGTGGTTCTTATTGTTCGCACAGTTGAGCATAACAAACGCGGCCAACGCCGCAAATTCACACCTCTTCTTTCGCGGCAAACCTCAAGCCTACACATAAGAAAAAGAAGAAGCAGAAGAGTGCGGCGGGTTACGCCTTTTAATGTGCGACTGCTCGGACTCTGTAAAGTCAAAATTTAGCGCATTCCTTGCCTTTTGAGGGAGCCAAGATGAAAGAAGAAAAAAGAGCAATAACAAAATTGAAAAGAAACCAACCCATTCGCTGCCTCCCGCAGTGTCGCCACAAGGCATACGACTTCAACGCATACACAAGCCGCGCCTGACCTTTTTTCTAAGTATTAGACACGCTGGAATTCAAAGGAAAAAGAAACACGAAACAATGCCAACAACAATGCCAAACATGCGAAATTTCATCCCGCACTAGAAGGTGGCCACGGCGGACAGACACCTCCAGTTCCAAAGTTTGCCGCTATTCTCACGTATGCACTCTTCCTCGCTGCATTTGAGTATGCCACTTATTTATTTATTTTTTTTTTCGCGACGAAAAGAATATGGCGATGGAAAAGAACAATCATACACAAGGTGACAATGACGGGCCAGCCGCGTCTACACGTATAGAAAAAAAAGAAAAGCGATATAAACTGCCTAATGTTCACACGCAGCCAAACAGCGCGACGCTTTTTTCGACGCGGCCGACGCGTCTCGCAGCGCGCATCCATGTGGGTACACACGCGGGCGAAGCGTACGCGCGTTCGCCCGCGCCCGCCCCAAATCCGGCGCGGGCATGCACGTCCCGTGGACGAACGCACGAGCGACCGGGGCAACCTGCCTACCTATAGAAGAATGGATGATAGAGAAAACAAAGTAAGCAAATAAACAGTGGCATGGGCGAAGCGTGGATGGGTGACGGGGCAGGCCAAGACAAACAGTATCTCGTGTCGCCTACAGCCCGACACACACCTTGTACACACACGGGCGTGAAAACAAGCTGCCCAGAACGAAGAAAGAAAGAAAGAAAGAAAGAAAGAAAGAAAGAAAGAAAGAAAGAAAGAAAGAAAGAAAGAAAGAAAGAAAGAAAGAAAGGAATCTCGTCGACATCAGTGGCTCCGTCGCTCACTCGCTCACGTCGTCGGCGCGTGTGACACAACCCGAGCACAAAGGGCGACAATCTCTTCTCGCGACGTTACGTGGAGAGGATGGAGAGGGGAAAGGGGGGCAAGGGTGATGCCAGAGGCCCGATAGGAACGCGAGCCTTTGTTCCGCGGAGCACGACGACGACGCCGCCTTGCAAAGCGTCGTGGTCGTCGCTAAGCCTAGCTGAGCCGAGCACGAGGAAGCAGACGAAGGCGGTGGCGGCACGGGGCGCTTGGGGGGGTTCAAGGTCATCACGCTCCGACAGACCGTGCATCGCTCTTCGCTGTCCCTGGCTGCACGAGCGGGCACCGCTCAGTAGCAGCTGTCAGTCGCCGCCGCCGCCGCCGCACCCTGCTGCTATACAATGCTATTCGTGAATTCCCCTCCGGCGTTGTTCTTCGAGTATTACTGGGACCTTTGGCGAGATGTGGTTGTCGTAGCCAGTATCTCTGCTCTTTACGCTCGTTTCTTTTCGTTTCGCTTTTCTTTTTGGAGAGAGGTGATGATGAAGATGCATGTGAACAAGTCACGGTCTTGCTTAGGTTCGCGAGATCGTTCCGATGGTCTGGCCCTCCATAAAGAAAAACAAAAAATCTGGAAGGGGGGGGGGGGGGGGGGAGTTATTATGGCGACGCGTGGTATGCATAGATGCATACTTGAACAGCAGATGCATACTTGGCAGTGCTTGTCCTCTGTCTTTCTTGTACGCGTTCCCAGTCGTCATCGAAATGTTCTTTTTTTTTTTTTTTTTTTAAGTATGCATCGATTCCACCTCGCCCTCCTTTCTACCTTACGCATAGATTTTCGGCGCGTACATCGTTGACAAATAACGACGCTTGCGAAGCACCGTGATGTTGAAGGGCGGTATCACTTGTCACTCTTACCTCTATTGGAGGTTGGCTTCGAATACGTCCTCCGTGATGCGCGCGCGTGCCTTTCTTTAGCTTGATTCCGCAAGGCCACTGCGCGCGCCATTTGTCGCGCCTGTCTGTCACTCCGCGGACGTTCCGTAAGGTATTGCGACCATGTCGGGTAGACAGAGGCTGCGGTGGTGTAATATATACGCTGCAGTGCGACGGTGTGCACTGCACGGCTTCGGGCTTGCGCAGGCACAGATGAAAGCGGACGCCTGACTGGGCTCGAAGAGGGGATGTTTCGATGCTCCAATGTTGGGGTACCGGTTGCACAACCACTATGGTGCACGTTTTAATAAAGTTCGCAGGGTCCCTCATGCATCCGCCTCTGTCGATTCGAAGGCAAAAAGCCAACTTCTTTTTCTTCTAAGCCGATCTATCGAACCCCTGAGGCATCTGAGGCTTTAGCCTTAAAAAGGACGGGGGGAGGGCGTAGTGGGGAGAGATGTTAGAGAAAGCGAGAGAGATTCGTTTTCCTGTCGCAGTTTTAGAGACAAGCACGACATGATGATGATGATCCTCTTCATCAGCCTGACTACGCCAACTGCAGGGCAAATGCCTCTCCCATGTTCCGCCAATCATCCCGGTCCTGTGCTTTCTGCTGCCACGTTATAGCTGCAAACTTCTTAATCTCATCTGCCCACCTAATTTTCTGTCTCCCCCCTCACGCGTTTGCCTTCTCTTAGAATCCAGTCAGTTGCCCTTAATGACCAGCGGTTATCCTGCCGACTTGCTACGTGCCCGGCCCATGTCGATTTCTTCTTCTTGATTTCAACTATGATATCCTTAACACCCGTTTGTTCTCTTACCCACTCTGCTCTCTTCCTGTCTCTTAAGGTTACAGCTATCATTCTCCTTTCCATCGCTCGCTGCGTCGTCCTCAATTTCATGATGGTAAGGATTCGGAAAGCCTCAAGTTCAGTCCAACCTCGTTATGACAGGTAGTATCGGGACCGCGAATTAGCTCTTTATATCCGATAGTCGTTGTAATAGAAGAGATAAAAGTCGGCTCTAACAGATCGCCCATCTGGCTCGCACCAAGCCCCTAGATACAAAAACACATATTCAAGGCGTCAAACGCACTATCGTCGAGGTCATCCTTACCTGTCACCTTGCGGCATTTCAAATGTCTGTTCATACGGCAGCACAACCAGTCAAATGAGCTTCTTTCACACTGGATGGCCATAATTTCCGCAGATTTCACAAAAGATTAAAGCAGCGGGGTGGTTTGAAATTGTTCTTGAATATTTATTCGGCTTGTTTATATTACCTTTCATGTTTGAGCTTCGTGCTAACCAAATATTTCTTCGTTACAGCCGATATCGGGGCGGCTCTCACATTTTCGGTTTCGTCATGAAAAAGGATAAGTGTCATAGAAATGAAGCGCGATCAACCAAAGTTCGTACTTAGTTCGCCATAACCGATAATTCGCTGTATCAGCGTTCGTTGTAACGAGGTTCAACTACATATGAAATTTTAACACATGTCGACGACGGAGTTCACGGACAAGTCTGCTCGTAGAAGCATTGGCACCAGTCTCATCCACCGCGATGATACAGAGACTGTTGCTTTCTGCTGCTTAATTAGTGCGAGGTCGCGGGTTCGATTCCCGGCCGTGACAAACGAATTTCGATGGGAACGTAACGAAAATACACTCGTATACATCGATTTAGGCGCATGGTAAAGGACTCCCAGCTGGCCAATATTAACTGGGTACTTTCCCACTCTCCTCTGTCCCTTATAATCAATTGTAAACCTAACATTTAACGCTGCTGTCTAATGTAGCCTAATACATCTCTCGTTCGAACGCGGGGAAGGAAGACTTAAATAAGAGGTATTCACTGAGTTGGGCCCGCCAGGCGGCGCCAGCGAGTGCCCACACCCTAGAGTTACTGTATATGCTAAAGGTAGTATATACAGTAACTCTACCCACACCCTGCCAACACAGCCGTGGTCGCACAGCGATACCGTTTTGTCACAGTCTGATGTCATGTGAAAAGATGAGAAAAGACGTCAAAACAAGCACTCGCGGCCAAGCATCTTGATTGTATTTCCCACGATGACGACCACGCGCGCGATCACGGCTATGGCGACTGCCGCGATAGCGCCCCTTGCGGATGACGTCACGTGAATACACCTATAATGTACACTTCCACGCTCCGTCCCACTCTAAACACCGGTCGTATTTTTTTTCAATTTGAAAGCTCAATTAACAGAGGCAATAATCCGCAACGAGGCGCCTTGAAATGCCGAAAGAGAGCGTCTTTTTTTTTTTTTCTTGCGAGGGAGGGGGGGTGGGGGGGGACAACGTAAAGCAATGGCTATGTTGGGGTATACCTTACCGCACAAACCCCCCCTTCGAGTCGTTTGTTTAGCTGAAGAGCATCAATATTACCGAGAGGTGATGCTTGCTCTTCATATGTGGGGCGTTCCCTACAATGTCCCTCGCTTTGCACCCGTCGTGCCCAGAGGTCAACGTACGGCCAAGACCCGCGCCTGCTGTCACCGAGTGTGGGGCCAACTTGCTGTGTCGAGACTCGGCACGTTTCTTTCTTTCTTTCTTTCTTTCTTTCTTTCTTTCTTTCTTTCTTTCTTTCTTTCTTTCTTTCTTTCTTTCTTTCTTTCTTTCTTTCTTTCTTTCTCCTCGCGGCGTTGTTTACACGAAACCGTGATACCGGCATGACAGGCCAATTTGGACGGCAAGTCCGGTGTTGCAACGGGGTGACATGCCCCATGCTGTACTCTCAGTATCTGTCTCTCGCTATTAGCCTTGTTTTCTTGCTTTCTTGTTTTTTGCCTGGAAGGTAAACCGGTAAACCGTGTCCACTTCCTGCTCCAGTGACCTGTCCCTCGACCTCCTACACCGCTCTAGTGTGACACTTTTCGATTGAACGACGTTGTCGCAAACGTTTCGCTAGGTTACGTAACGAGGCAGAATAAGCGTGTGTAACAATTAAGCAAGATGACACCCCCCGCTGTGCGTGTCGACACCGTATGGCGCGTGGAATACCTGTTTACTCTGAAATGTCTCGTTGTCTGGGAATTTCGGGACCGTCGCGCATATAAGTTAATTATTTGTACATGTAGGTTTTGTTCGGAACCCCTGTTTTCTTAACTGATTTTTTTTAAAGGATGACCGACTGGCGGAGCATGCAGTCTTCCTTCAACCTGACTAGGTTGAATTGATATCGCGTGAGGTTTGGTTTGGGTAGGACATTACAACACAGGAGCACAGTGTGACTCGGAGCACAGTACGACTCGGTTAGCGTGCACGGGGTCCCCACATTATAGGAAGGGGGGCGGGACCCCTCCTTGCCTGGTTTGGTTGCCGTCCCAAAAGGAAGAAAAAAGTTAGGGGGGTTCACTCGCATAAATAAACATATTTCACGGCAGTCACAACGCTACACACAGGAAGCACACATCCAAGACACGCGCGCTCGTGCAGCGAGTTTGAATGCCTAGAGCTACACCTGAACTGCTGCTACAGCCCTAAGCTGCTATTCCTAAGCTTTCCTAAGCTGCTATTTAACGCAGATGTAGACACAGTTCATGTTTTATTATGTTTCTTCGAGGCCATTTAAGCTCACGCTACTCGTGCTGGCAGACTGCAATCTTGCTCCGGCCCTCGCAACCGCCGTGTGAAGGCTTGGATTCCTGAATCAATGCAATACAGGGTATAGGTTGCTCTCATAGCATCCTTAAATAACACCGAGTTTCGGCGACTGATCTGCGTCGCTAATATCGCACTGCGGGGTGTATTCTGTGCTTCAGAACTTTATTTCGGAATTCGTCTGAAACATTGAGACGATACTAATTCCACGTCTACAGTATATACCATCTCAGAACGACTTGTGCCTCCAAGTGCTTCGTATCCGTCTGCCCGCCAGTTCATGGTCGCCCGCGCGTGCATTATTTTACCCACAACTTTCTCCGCTCGGCGAAGAAAGTCGAGCTTTCGACGGTGCTTTGAAAGTGAGAAAAAAAGGAAACGCGAGAACTGACTGCGCACGAAGAAAGGTCGAGTCGTGCAGTATACGTTTAGATAAATAAGCATCACAAAAGTGCAAGATGTGCAAGAAATAAAATTGCAGGTCTAGGGGTATGAGAAGAAAGTGAAAATGCCTGAGCTTGCGGCTCCTAAAAAGGTAGAGAAGAAAAAAAAATGAAACGAAAGGGCACTGTGTCTTGTAACAAGCGCAGATATTAGGCGAAAAAAAAAAAAAAAGGAAAGGACTCGAAAAGACTCGCGCTCTTAGTAGTACAACACACATACCACCACGCCGCAGGCGCGCGCTTCATCACGACCTCGTGGCAGCCAGGGCACGAACGCGCACGACTCCGTGAAAACTCTCGAAAGAAGGCTCGACTTTCTCTTTCATGCAGCAGAGAGAGTAACATCGTTTACGAGTCTCATTCTTGCTCTCTGTCCGCGAGCGCGACGCCAAGGGGGGCATTGGACCACATGTGAAGTAAAATCAAAACTATAGCAAACTCTAAAGGCCTGTCAGAACTGCAGGCAGGTAGAAGCTGCAGACATCTAAACTCGCTGCACGAGCGCGCGTGTCTTGGAAGCCGCTGCTTGTGCTTTCGTTGCGAGTCTCGGGGGCAGTGTATAACCCCGTCGCGGGCGCTTTAGTACAACGTCCTGTCGGCGGGAGGGCATCAGCCGCCCGTTGGCTGGGTGCATAACCCGCTGGCCGGGTCTTGCATGCGCAGCGAAGAACGAAAGTTGCTCCGTGACCCCGCGAGGTGAAAGAGAAAACAAACGTGCGAAACCAGAGGCTTGTGGGTGAGTGTGCGGCCGCGCGGACGGCGGTGTTGCGTGCGAAGAAGCAGAATGCTCAGCGCAGAGGACGCGACACCAGGTGCCCCCGGCCGGGCTCCACGGGGAGATTCGGTGGCGATGCCGACCCGACTTCCGGTCGACCAGTACCGCAACTGTTTCTTTCCTTCTTTGTTTCTTTATCGACTAGAAGCGGGATTTTCTCGTGCCCTACACTGAAGAAAGGGCCTCTGAAGTCTAGAAATGAAGTAAATAATAATAATTGTTGGAGCTTACGTCCCAAAACAGCAATGCAACTACGGGATACGCCGTAGTGGAGGGCTCCGGAAATTTCGACCACATTCGTTTCCTTAACGTGCACCTAAACCTGAGCATACGGGCCTGTACCTTTTCGCCTCAATCGGGATGCGGCCGCCGCGACCGGCATTCGATACGGCGACCTTCGAGTCAGCAGTCCAGCACCGTAACCACTAGACTACCGTGTCGAGTGTCTAGAAAGTAAGGCAGACAAATACGGGTATGAGTTGTGATAAGGGCGCCACCTTCCCTTAATGTTAAAAAGGTGCCCTAGCTATCTATTCATCACCTGGCGATTATCAATTCAAGTGCATACATACATGCATGCATACATACATACATACATACATACATACATACATACATACATACATACATACATACATACATACATACATACATACATACATACATACATACATACATACATACATACATACATACATACATACATACATACATACATACATACATACATACATACATACATACATACATACATACATACATACATACATACATACATACATACATAAGCGATAGGCATACGTACACAAAGGAGCTCGAACAGTCGCTGCATGCGCTGCCATCTCCGGGCAATCCGTTTGCACTTCCCACTTGGAGTAAGGCACATCGCTGGCACATTAAACATATATACCTGAATGAATCACTGCAATCCAAACTTCGAAAGCACCCGCCGCGGTTGCCTAGTAATTATGTTGCTTGAGTGCTGACCCGAAGGTCGCGGTATCGAATACCGGCCGCGGCGGCCGCATTTCGATGGCGGCGAAAAGGCTCGAGGCCCTGTGTGCTTCGATGTATTTGCACGTTGAAGAACCCCAGATGGTCGAAATTTCCGGAGGCCTCCACTACGCCATCTCTCGTAAACACGTCGTGGTTTTGGTACGCAAAACCGCAACAAATATTATTTTACTATCAAGCCCTGGGCTTCCGGAAGTGTAGCGCTGTAGTGTAGTATGTCGATATAGCACATCGGATGAGCACACGGGACCCGTGCCGTGACGAACTCTTCAGAGACGAAAAAACAGTGCGCGCTGGCAACCACGATTGGGCCGAATCAAATGGCACGCAATCACGGGGGCGACGGCGAAACGAGGCGCAATCACGCTCGTTTCCGCAGATTCCTCCGTTAAATTATACGCCGAGAAACGGGAGAACCGGGACGCCAACGAATTGGGGGGGCCCGGACTAACGATGCAGCTGACCAAAACCAGGAGTTATACGGTGGACTCGATATATCACCCCCCCACGTGACTTCGCCCCCGCGATTTGTCCGCGCTCCATGGGTGCAGAATCGGCAGCACCTGGAAGCTATATAGAAGCGAAGCGACCCCGTGAAACTTCCGGCTACCCGCCCTCTCCCGCCACTTCTCTCCCGCCCACGTTCCGGTCACGCGTCGTCATTAGCCGCGTGTGAGGAGTGATTAATAGCTTGCAAGTGACGTCACGCACGCAGCTGCTTAAAGGGCCCCTAGATAACTTGATTATTTGATATCGTATGATATCGTATGAATAGATAACGTATGAATATGCAAACGTATGATAACGTATGAAACGTATGAAACCCTAGATAACGTATGAATATGCAAAGAACGAGCGCGCAATTTTCTCCTGGCCTTTGTCGTCTTTTCGGCATGATTTTTGACGCCAGCAGTCTGTTCGCGTGGCGTCTTGAGGAAGTAAGCTCTCCATTGGTCTATATACGTGGGATATCGGTTCTGGGTTGTCTCCTACCCCGCTTTGCCATGCAGTCGAACACCCGTTCTGCCTTGTCTCGCGTGTCTATCCTGCGCGATCAACTGATTTCACGTGGTTTTGTACGTTTTCGACTGCGCGAGCGTAGCTAACAGCGCGTAGCTAAAAAGCACCTGGACCGATTGGAGAAATCCCGATAGGCCCAACGCTTGGCGCTAACATTGCCCTCGTGTTTTATGAAGAAGTAAGTGGCAGGGAAGAGAGAGCGCCTGTCAGTGGCGTAGCCAGGGGGTGGCACACCGAGCACGTCCCCCCCCCCCCCCCCCCCCGAAATTTTTTTTCGCCATGGCGTACAGAGCGAAAGGAGGTGCCCTCTCCAAAATCAAGGAGGTGCCCCCCCCCCCCCCCCCCCCGAAAAAAATTTCTGGCTACGCCCCCTGGCGCCTGTAGGAAAGGTAGTGAAGGTGAAAATGAAACCACTCTCTGGTTTTTGAACTCGGAGTTTTAGGGGTCCGTTAAAGTACTGGCACTCCAATATGCAGGCTACAGTAACCTCAAGGCAGCATCACTAACGTTGTCGTTGACATGCTTCAATGCGATAACGAGGCGACAGGAACGCTATTGGTCTCTGCAAATAAATGACGAATGAAGCTGCATGCGATGCACTGAAAGCGTTAGCGCGGCGTCACAAAGTTCACGTCTCATCGGGCTGGTACTCCAACCTGACTGCTTCAGTGACGTACCTGCTTGTACGATTTTCTTACACTGCTCTCCTTTGATCTGGGGCCATATATACAGCAGATGCAGTTTCTACTTCATGCCACGCAGTAATTTAGACACTGTGGACCACGGTAAATGCAATTTGATTACGTAATATTTTTTTGCCAAAACCATGATATGGTTGCGAGCAACACCGCATTGTGGTGTCTCGGGATTATTTTTTTTCAGGCAGTGAAATGTATTTTTTTCTTTTTGCCCTTCGCACCTAACCACGTTGAATAAACTCAACTCACTATTTACTACGTGGGGTTCTTCAAAATGCAGCCTAATTTAAGAAAATTGGTGACCGCATATCCCCCCCCCCCTCCCCCCCACCCTGGCTTTTTACTGGTCCTGTCCGAAGAAAGCAAGGCTCGTGATGGGTGGGAAAAAAAAAAGAAAAAAAAAACAGAAAAAAAAAAACAGGCGATGATGTGCTTCTAACAGCGGCCTGTCTTCGTCTCCAGGCTGTCCAAGCAATTCTTGAAGTGCAGCATCAGCGGCCCTCGGCCACAATAATCGTAAAAAAAAAAATGGTTTGCATGGCCATAACCCTGTACTTAAAAAAAAAAGAGAGAGGACGAGACAGGGCAGCCTGAGTAAAGGTATAGGGCAGACTTCGTACCCCCTCTTCGAATAGGGCGGCAGGGGGGGTGGGGGTGGCAGCCACCCCCCCTCGCCCCACCTTGGTCGCGTGCCTATGCTTATACTGTGAACAGCATAAACGTGGCAGCCACCGGAGTCAGCAATACAGAAGCAACTCGTTAGTTATAGGTTTCACCGTCCGCAGTTCGTTTCTGGTGGGTCAGGAAACGCGTAAGTGGATGTCGGGTTACGGTCACGGACGAAGTCAAGTACGAAAGAAAAGTAGGTCTCCCGAGCTACCCGTATAATTTGTACTGGCTACTCACAAACGCGAGCGAAACGAATCCGCGGATGTTTTCCGAGCATCCTCCTGCACGCCTGGAGCCCCTAGACAAGAAACGCGGGAGCTGCTCCTGGTAACCGCAAAAGCAATCCCTGCACATCTCCACGCAGTTAGTCTTTCTCGCTATCATCGACGATATTTCCCTTATGTTTTTGGCATGATCAACAGGTTCCAAAGCGTCGTAGATATTCTTCCTCGTAATACGGCCGCCCCACCTGCGGTACTCAAACGGTGTTACAGTTAATTCTAAAAGTTGGGCTACTTGGTTTTAATATGATTACATTTCACCAGCTAGAATAACACTGGGATCGAAGGAAGATGCGCACAGGACGCTCGCTGGCATCCCGTGTGCATCCCGTGTCCATCATGGCACCTTATGTGACCGTGCGCTACCGATCAGATCACTACGGCCACCAGTGTGAGTCATTTGACTACTAGCTCTGTAGTTGGGCGACGTCATATACGAACTTCACTACGCAGAAAGCATACTGACACCCTTGTTTTCGAAGTCGAGCTCCAAGATAACTCCCCATGAACAGCGGGGCTGTGTTGGCATAGGCTGCCTGATAGTCCTTGCAGGTAAACAATAAATCTTTTTTTAGCTAATCTCGGCGCAGGTTCACCGCAACCGAAGCTCGTTGTCCTTATTCTCCCAGAGGTGATTAGACGAAACGCTGTAAGCAGTCCTCCGTTGTAACAGAGTTTGCTCTCACGCTAGGAGCTTCGCGGTTTCGGATAGCGGTGCCGTGATTTCCATCGGCGCTTTTGTCCGTAGTCGCAGAATTGACCTGCACGACAGGCCGTCGACCACGCGGGAGCTGTAGTCTCTCGTGTGCCCGCTCCGTGAGAAAAATGCACGTTTCATTCAGGCAGAAGCACGATTTAATGTGAACGAAAATGTTACAGTAAGTAGAGTATGTTCTTATGAAAGTTACATTAGATGATGATGATGATTACCTTCATTAAGATCTCTCTTTGAAATCGGTCGTTGACAATTCACTACCCAACCTGGTGGTTGTACTTGGTTATAGCTGGTCATAGTTACCATTGAAGTCTAGCATTATCTACCTTTTTTCCTGTGTATCTTCATTGGAGCCTTTGAATGTACTTACAGCTTTAACGACTACTGTTCAATCAATCTCATCCTTGCTTTGCTTCTCAACCAGTCAGGGACGTGGCCAGAAATTTTTTTCGGGAGAGGGAGGGGGGGGGGGGGGGGGGGGCACCTCCTTGAAATGGTCATTTCTCGCTCTGTATGCAATGGCTAAAAAAAAAAAAAATCGGGGGGGAGGGGGGGGGGGGGGGCACGGGCCCGGTGTGCCACCCCCTGGCTACGCCACTGCAACCAGTATATATATAAACGTTTCTTGCTTATCTGAACCGCTCAACAGCCAGTACTTCCGTCGGTTCGCTTTGAATCACAGGCCTTCTAAATACGCGCGCCTTTCACGCGTCTTCTTCGGTGAATATCCTGGCGTTCCACTACAAGGTGTTGCGTAGCTTCCGGACTTTTGTTGAAGCAGACACAAGCCAGATCCTGTTGAAAATTCGTCGGTGGGAAGCGCCGTCTGGCGTCGCACAGCTGCTGCTGTGAACGTGCATTGCCTCTCGGCGAATGCGCCTCCCTCCGCGCTTACAATGCCAGCCATGCATCTTCGCGAACTCCCACTGGCAGGCCGCCGTAGTAGACCCTTCTAGCCTCTCTATCAGTAGCGCAGGGCGCCGCTTTCACTTAACGCCTTTGCGCTGTGCGGCAAAGCCTCCTTTCTGGTTCAGCGGGCCTCGATAAATTAACTTTCTCGCTCACTTCATAACGAAGTGAGCGAGAAAGTTAATTTATCGAGGCCCATATCCTCGATTCGCTGTCACCTTCGTACTAAAACATGTGGGTATCGAATTGCAACGCCCCGTAATTTCACCCTTCTCAACGTCACAGGCAACCATAGTACAGTTAGATTGAACCTTCCGTGCTGCAGATGTCCAACCGGAAGTGCATTGACCGTCAGCCAATCACGTTCACTCATTTGCGTGATGTCATGGCAGAGGCGAACTTCGTGAAACGTTGGCGTCTCCCGGAATAATAGGTTTCTGAACATCGAAACTCAACAAGGAAGCGAAAAAAAAAAAAGAAAAAACGAATGACATGCTAGGCTAACAGTTAAAAGCGCGTAAGAATGTCGCGGGGACGAAATGAAAAACGAGAGAGAGAGAGAGAGAGAGAGAGGAGAGAACATCAAATACCCCATCTGTTTGGTCTTCGTCCCCGAGTAAACTTTTCGCACGGTTTTTCGCCCACTCAAGCTTTTTTCCGACACCTTTTGCCAACGGTGTCCCACAGAACTCCTGTATTTCTGGAAATGGGTCTGTATTATACTGTATTGTTTGCTGTCAATATGAATCACCAATCAGGCCAGACTGCCACATTGCTAAGAAACGCTAGAACTTTACGCCAGAAGCGTCGAGAATTCCGTAAAATTAGCGGAATAAAAAGTACGTGTCCGTGGGCGGCAGTCAGACTACTATAGACAGAACACCGCGAATACAGCAGTTAAAAAGAAAGAAAGAAAGAAAGAAAGAAAGAAAGAAAGAAAGAAAGAAAGAAAGAAAGAAAGAAAGAAAGAAAGAAAGAAAGAAAGAAAGAAAGAAAGAAAGAAAGAAAGAAAGAAAGAAAGAAAGAAAGAAAGAAAGAAAGAAAGTACGTTACTTGAATATAACAAAAGGGAAACGCAACGGTCATATCATTGCTCCTGCTATTGTGTATTACATCTGCTTGAGGAAATGTGCTATGTAAACATTCTTAGAGAATTCAGAAACATGTTCCTCACGGGACAACCTGTATTCGTCTTGTATATTATAGATAAGCCGTTGTGCATCTTGTTGTTCCACAAGTTGAGGTTACTGAGAGCTGATTTTAGGATGTGGGGCCACTAAATTTTTATAGACTGGTACGCACGCCGTCACGTCGGGCTCACGAGCGCCTTCAACAACTGTCTTCGAAGGCTGTGTTTGGATAAAGGCTCAGAAGAATGAGTCGCTTGTTAGGAATGTGGCCTCGGGATAGCAGACACATTTTGCTGCACTATCTATGGATCGATCACTCATCTCCATGTTTCTTTCTTTCTTCTTGCTCCGCGACAAAAGGTCGCGGTAGTCCACTCGACCTACATTTACAGCCGCGAAACAGATGCTCTGCAAACCGGGAAGCAGTGATCTCGCGCCAGAAGCGTGTCTGTCTGTGTAGTCGACACTCTACGTTCGCGAAGGTCAGCGAAGACGAATCTTGCGGGGTCGGTCGCCTCTGCCAATTTCATCCAGAAACAACGATCAGAGAGGTTTACCAATGTAGGCAACGAAATTGAACAGCGGGCCCATGAAACGTGCGCCCGCTCACAAAGTAACATGAATGCATGAATTGCCAAACGAGCGACGACTCCTATTATATTTATCTCTCTCATGCTCCTCTCCACATTCGCTACACCTCTCAGCATATATCTGCTGCGATGCAATTGGCACTACGAAGTGGAGAACGAATCACACACTCACTCACACGGAGCCCGGCAAACGAAGCACGTTCGTCCTGCACTGCGACGGTGATTCATTGCCTTGCGCCGAGTAAAGAAAGTATACGATATCGGCAGCCGCCCGGCCACTTGGCGCGTGCCAGAGAACAATCTCGCCGCATGTTTCGCCTGGCAAGCGGTCTCTCTAGCTGGCGCGAATACCCGTTCGTCGTCTCCAGGATGAAAGGACGAAGTTTCCATCAAACCGAGACAAAGACGCATCGAATTAGGAAGCCCTGGAAGCGGTCAAGGGTTCAGTCCATCGCACTGTCAGCCAAGTAGTGCCCTGCGGATATGTATTTCTCCCTCACTGCGCTTTCACTCTAGAGCTGTCTACGTGACACCCTGTATTCTCTTCGGGCCGTACATACAGGCCTAGCCAAGTCGGGACCGCCGAATGAAAGAGGCGGAAGACGAAGCGACTCTCTCGATTGCTCTTCTCTCTTCTGTGTTTCACTGGCAGTGCGACGACTACTTTTCCTACAGCCGTGCTCGGGCGGCGTGCGGCTGATGAATGGTGTGCGTCCGGCGTGCAACGAAACCGACAGCAGCGCCGCAGAGGAGGCGGCGGCGCGCACCGTAGAGGTCACGGCGCTTGCATGGAAGACCGTTCGACGCGAGGGCTAGCGCTCGTGTTTGCGCGCGAAGCATAAGCGTATGCGAGGAAGCAACGCGGGGGGGACCCCCATCTCCGAGGCGTTTTGAATGCGTTGTTGTGGCCTCTCTCATTCGGCAGCGTGCGCGCACACATTGTTCAATGTGGGCCACCCGGTCTGTTGGCTTAGTGCGGAATGTGTGCGTGGGTGGCGTGTGTGGCCTAATATGCCGCGTTGTTTCGTTCGTTGACAGGTAATTATGCGCATGTGTGCGAGGAAGAGGGAGAAATGGTACGTGCGTGCTTGTGTGCACGCGGGAGGACTCCGAACTTGCGTATAGTACTGCAAATTTTCGTCGACGCCTTTCGGTAGACAAGCAGAGAGCGTTTGTAAACATACACGTTCTGCATTGTGCAGCTCAGGGAAGTTACCGTTGATATAGCCTTCTCTGCGCCTTTTTCGGTGACGGTGAATACCGATTCTTGTCGTCGTGTCTACGTGCTCTGGATTAGACTGTATTTAGTCAGCTAGGTTCTCGACGATGCGCATACTTTATCATGACGCCATATTGGCGTCATGATGAAGTCAAGTTTTGGCGACCTGATGACGTCATAGTGAGACGTCATCGCGGGATCATATTTCGCATCACTCATGCTGACGCCGACACCGACTGTCAATTTCCAAGTTTCAAGAGGCATCCAGGGCTTTCGCCTTAATGAAGTTTATTCAGCCTAACTGCTCGTGTGGTAGCATCACTGTTTTGTACCTTTCTTAGTTAGAGTGCGCGTTCCTTTAGGGGCAAAACGTGTATTTGGGTGTTTACCAACTGAGTGGCAAGTGGCGCGTCAGAACCGTTCGTTCAGCTCGAGGGAGATGCTCAGCGATCGCCGGCAGTGCTCCCTGGCGGCGCGCCAGTAAGGCGAGTTCCTCTCGGCCCTTCTGCGGCCGCTCATCTTGGCGTAGAGGCACATGGCGTGGCTTTCCCGGCACGCCTCCCACCACGAGGAGTTCGTGTCGGCGACCTGGAACAGCATGGTCCAGGCCGTCCACGGGACGGGCATCAGCACGTTATACGGCAGCACGAGCACGTCCCGGCACGGCCGACCTTCGGCGGCCAGCGGCGCCACGCTGTCGACGCCGCAGCGCTCCAGGAGTACGTTGTGCAGCAGCATAGACCCGAGGGACGCCTTGAGGTCCGCCTCGTGGTGCTCGCTGGCTATGTGCTCCATCGCGTCTCGCAGGAACGGGTGGCCCGCTTTGAAGAACAGGAAGCTGTTGCCCACGGCGTCCCCCCTTGCGCTGCGTGCGAGAGAGTCATTGAAAACGCTTTTATTTTGCGTAAGAACTCGGAGCCGAACAGCAGGGCAGCCTGGTCCGGCCGTTTTCAGCTTTCAACAGCGGCCAGTGCATGATCGACGAGCCATCGTAGCTGCTCAGGGGTTATCGATGCGAATAATTGCTTGAAGAGTGGAATTGGCGTTAGTGTTTATACAGGGTTAAATTGGCAAGCCCACGTGTCGCGATATCGGCGTGTTCTCCGGAGTGAGGGAATCGCGGTATGCAGCTTGTGGGCACGATGTACGTTTAACCTCGGGAGAGATGGGGATGTGTTTGTTTTGCAGCGTCGGGTGACGCGTGCTCCTCTAGTTTATTAAGGTTCACGCGAGGGAGAAAGATTCTTTGGAATAGTTAAGACATAAGGTACCCCCCCCCCCCTTTTTTTTTTTTAAATCTGCGGCGTTGTTCCCCATTGAACACTCCACGTTCAGTCGACGATGATAATTATTTACTTTATTGTCATCCCCAACGAAGCGGGCCGGCGACAAAAAGCCACGTAGTATCTTTGTTACAATCAGGTGTTATTGCATCCGTTGCTTCACAACGTTGTCTTCCCGGTATTTTTTTCTTTCTGCAGTGGAGTCTTGAATTTAATAATGAACCGTTACCTGCCTGTAACAACTACAACACCAAGAATCTCTTCCCGGCTTTATTTTCAACAATGCCCTAAAGATACGTTACCTGAACCCCTAAGCAGTTAGGTTCATACACTTTGAATTTTCATACGCTTTTAATCACAGAGACCCCGAGTGGTTAACACCTTCTATCGGTCTTGCTAGTGCCAGATTACCCTTCATGGTAAACCGTGACAGAAACCTATATGCACCTTTACACTATTTGCACTTCCTGTAACACTACAGCGATAGTTTCTCTCTATATTTTTAGCTGCAACAGGGAAATCTATAAACGGTTTCAAGATTGCGATAACAGCAGCAAGCGTTGTACCCCAAGAAACTTCCGGCCACCTGATTTATCAGCCCCGAACACCCAAACCGAAAGCGCGTTTTCAAGTTGTTTCAGGGTAATTAAAGTCTTTCCTTAGTTTTTTAGATAAAAAGGAAGGTGCGTAAAGCTCAAAGAAATCTGTTATAATCTTTGTGTAGCTCAAAAGAAGCTTTATTTGAAAATATTTTGCTAAATAGGGAAGGAAAGTGTAGAAAATCAGCCGGCTACTCGCTAAGGCTCTTCTTGCCCGCCGGTGCTATTATCGCAGGGCATTGCCACAGCATGGGTTGTAGAGTACATTTGGGGTGACCACAGCGCGGGCACCCCGGATCTATGCCATCCATGTATTTCGAGCAATTTAGAGGCGATGCATACGCCTCCGTCAGTAGCGTAGCCCGAAATTTTTTTCGGGGGGGGGGGGGGGGGGGGTTCAACCATACTTTATGTATGTTCGTGCGTGCGTTTGTATGTGTGCGTGCATATATACGCAAGCAAAACTGAAAAATTTCGGGGGGGTGGGGGGGGGGGGAGGGGTTTGAACCCCCCCCTTGGCTACGCCACTGGCCTCCGTCTGTAAGAGTCGTAGAGTGATGGACTGAGGTCTTGTTAAGTGTTGGTGCGGAAGTGGGTACTTCCGCCGCTCCAACTGGTAATGTTTGCAAATTTCATTAAAGTCGAGGGCCTGTGTTTGTAAACAGTGAAAGGGTCTATACGGTCATGCGGGGCCCACTTAGTAATTCAATGCCCAAGCTTGTCCCGCACCCCGTCTCCCCTGATATCTCACCAGCGCCGTCTGCGAGAGGCAGGAGTGGAACGCGTGCAGCGGCCGCATGACGACAGTGTCCTTGTCGAGGTAGACGCCGCCTCGCTTGTAGAGAAGCGCCAGGCGCAACACGTTCGACCAGGCCTCCTTGGAACGGGCGTCGCCCTTGCGGTGGTACTGCACGCTCCAGGACTCCAGAGGCGTGCCGCGCAGGACGTCGGCAACCTGTCGAGCGTCGCACGTGTTAAAGGGAAACTGCAATAAGTCGAGACTAATTATTTTGAGAAACCATTGTTCTTCATTTCGCCATCAATCCTTTTTAGCGAGTGATACTTTTGTTTCTCTTCCAAGTACTTCCGGTCGAGCACATACTTTCGGTTTTCCGAATATTCAGAAAAAAAGACTTGTGATAAATGAAATCGGTATGAAATCGATGGTTTTCGTTATAGCTAAGAACTACGTTGGATACGTGTGATGTTGTAGCATAATTTTACGTAAGAGCCAATTAAGAGTCACGATAATTAATGAGGCTAACTGAACGACCTCGTTGAAAGAGCGCGCGGCTTTCTTGTGAATAGCTGTACAGTTGCGGCACCTGGCGGAGCAGATCTCAACCACGAGCTTCTGTCTACGCGGCCTCCGAGATCCTTTAAGTTCGCGCACCAATCCTCATGACGTCATATATTTTTGACGGCGTGTACTAGTGCCTACGTAGATCCTAATTGGTAAATAGGAAGTACATTCTCGTCTCAGGGGGCCAGAGACTTAGCGTACCAACTTTCAGAAAAGTTGGTTGAGCCAGTGCGTACGAAATACCGATAAAACATTTTGAAATGCGTGACGTCACGTGCGGAGATTTCGGCGCGAAGTTTAAAAATGAAACGTTGACCTTGATTTTTTTCATCCATTAATGAGGCTATGACGATGAAATTTACGACAATAAAGTTTTCGGAGTGTAATTTATCAGTCTAAACTGACTGCCTCCCTTTAGTGTTTCTTTAAGTCGGGGATTAGGGTCGTCTCCAATGTTTAATTAAAAGAGAAAGTGTTTGAAAAAATTTTCATTTTTGAATTTCGCGCCGAAATCAGAATCAGAGTGACGTCACGGGTTCCGAAGTTTTTCCGCAGTTTTGGCCAGCATCGTCTCCGTAAAGTTTCCCGAAAATTGCTATGCGTTAAGCCCCCGGCTCCCTCAGTAACAAGTTGCGATAGCTTTATTTATTTATTCATTTATTTTTATGCTAAAGAATACGAACCCACGTCAGCGTGTCCGCAAACATGACGCCGCAGGCCAGGGCGGAATAACTACGTTAGAGGGTGCAAACTAAACGGTGCCGGAGAAGCAGCGAATTCGCTCGTTACAGGGCGTGTCGTGAGGAGTTCGCTTTTGCCGGTGGTTTGAAAACACGTCAGCGGGAAATCAGGTTACGGCCACGGATGAAGTCAAAAGTTAAAGAAAATGTAGGTCGCCGGTGCTGCTGAACGTGCAAACCCAATTCGCTGCTCACAACACGACTAACGAGACTAAGCTTCTCTGAAGGTTTCGAAGCGCGTTTCCTTTCTCAGCGTCGTAAATAACAACGGCAAGGACTATGGGCGTTGAAACTGCATGTAAGCGCATTCCGCCTTTATCAAATACTTCAGGGACCGTGTCTTC
This sequence comes from Rhipicephalus appendiculatus, assembly GCA_030522465.1. NCBI lineage: Eukaryota > Metazoa > Arthropoda > Arachnida > Ixodida > Ixodidae > Rhipicephalus > Rhipicephalus appendiculatus. The sequence goes on along the minus strand of JALIZH010032934.1, from coordinate 708,282 downwards.
CCAAACATATTATTTAAGGCCAAAGCATTAGATGCCTGGTCAAACGCGAAAACGGACCGGCGTCCCGCGTCGGCGTCAACAGGGGTGTTGCAAAAGATCATCAAAACGGGGTGACGTCACAGGTCGTTTAAAATTTGTGACGTCAGTATGAACATGATTACGTCACCACACGACATCATCGCTTGGTCAAACGTGGGCACATCTCGAAGGCTGTGCAAAACCAGGTGACGTGCCTCCGATCTCGGATGCAACGCAAAACCACATTAGGTGCAGTAAGCTTTCGGAGGGTGGCGGCGCAGCAATAATAGGTTAACTGAGAAGAAAAAGAAGATGGCTTACGTGTTCCAGTCGTCTTAGGCGAATGCACAAGGAACCCTGTGAGTCTTTATTATCACCGCTAAATCGCCGCTGAATTGCTAACGTTTGCCTTACCTGCACGTTTCCGAAAGCCACGTTGGGCAGACTTCCCAGCATGCGCTTGAAAGGCCCGTCCAGCCACGAGTCGGTGTCGTTCGCCGCGTCCACCGCGGCGAGCACGTTCACGGTCCAACCGGGGTGGTGCTTGGCCGCCGACTCGATGGCGCACGCGAACCGAGCGGTGACTTCGGGCGGGTACCCGGTCTCCAGAAACAGAACGCGTGGCTGGCGATCAGTCCTGTTCACCCGTTCCGTGTTTCCTGGAGAGACCGCGCCAGCTTATGAAGCGCACACTCGTGCGCTTGTAAAGTGCATACTGTAGAAGTGCGTCGCAACACTAATGTCGTACGCGACAACAATGTTGCAGAAGACTGCGGTTGGAGGTATGTTCGTCAATGGGGAGAAAAAAATTTCATCAACTTGTGTTAGGCACGGAGCTACAAGCGACTGGAAACGTTGTCAACGGTTCGAACCTAGAACGTACGTCTCTCTGGGGCCGTCGCCCTACCACTGGTGTAGTCAGTGTGGGGGGTAATTGAGATCTCCCCCCCCCCCCCCCCCGAAATTCTTCAATTTTGCATGTGCATGTATACACGCGCGCGCGCGCGCACTCACTCACTCACTCACTCACTCACTCACTCACTCACTCACTCACTCACTCACTCACTCACTCACTCACTCACTCACTCACACACACACACAGACAGACAGACACACACAGACAGACAGACACACACAGACACACACACACACACACACACACACACACACACACACACACACACACACACACACACACACACACACACACACACACACACACACACACTAAAATACGTAGTTATTGATACCCCCCCCCCCCCCTCGAAGTAAATTCCTGCCTACGTCCTTGACGTGAGCTAACCAGGATGATGAAAGATTAAAGCCCAATGGCAACTTAATCGACAACTTGAAACATAAAGACATTGAATATGGCAAAGTAGTCTGTAGATTACATTCGCATGAATTCCCTTTGTCACGAATTCGGGCTATTAAGTGAGTACAAATACTTTTTGTTTTTGTTCTTTCATCGTGAATCTCTCTTGATGGAGATGTATCAGTACAGAAGAAAGGCTGACAAACTTCATGTTTTCTGAATCGATAAACGTTAAACGCTTCGCGTTGGTCACATTAATTCTTTTTGCAACGAACGCATCTGATTAGCTGTTCTATTCAATGGTGAACAGTTATGTACACCATACGTCGTTATCAACGGACGCATCTCATCCGTGTCCAAGCAAACTACTCATGCGTTCGTGTGAGAGTCGGGAAACATGGTTAACTTCGCCTAATAATATCGTAGTTTCGGGACACAGCACTCCAACAATTATTATTGCGTGCATGGTGTCTCAGCGAAGTTGATGCACATATGTCTTTGGAAAAAATGAAGTACCCTAGAGGGGTGACGGTATAGCGCATACGGATGCATATGTGCACGTCATAAAGTATTCGCAGAAACTTACTGTTGTAACGTCCGCCGCCGACGGCGAAGTAGGCAGTAACGACGACAATGATACCTGCCGCGGTGAGTCTGAGGAAGAAGAGAAAAATGTTAGACGACGAGAAAGATGAAGGTTAGATGGAAAAGAAAAGAAAGAATAAGACGAGTCAAGAAATAATCTGTGACTCCGGTGCTATGGGTGTCATATTACGTTATGACGCGCGTTATGGAGTCTGGTACCGAAGTTTATATTACCTCGGAAGGATGTAATAACGTCGGTACCGCCTTCAATAATAACTACGAGCAGTGCTCGACTGCTGAAGCGAAGGTCGCGGGATCGAATGTCGACCGTGGCGGCCTCGTTTAGATGGAGGTGAAATGCGTGACCCCCGTGTACTTAGATTTAGGTGCACGTTAAAGAACACCAGATGGTTCCAATTCCCGGAATTCTCCTCCACGGCTTCCATGTGCTTTGGGGAAATAAAACCCAAACAGTTACTATTAATAACTACGAGCATGTACCCCCCGAAACACAGAAGCTCGCTTGACCGTTCCCTTTATTTGAGGCGGGAATAACCTTGATAGCTTTTTTTTTTCTAGCAAATGAAAACGTTTCGAAACCCTTACAAAAGCCAGAGCTTAGAATGCACGCATGGCATAAAAACCCAGTGGCAGAAATCACGATCACGTTCCCGTGTCTCTTCTTGGCGTCATAGCAACAGAATGGGAAGCAGATAAAGACGAACCTAGCCTCGTACGTACGCAGGCAAAGCGTCTGAACATGACTTTCAAGCGAAGCCTTGTGAATCGAAGCTTTTATAACTCGCACATTGCGGGGGCGGCGTCTACGCGAAGAAACCTGCGCCGGCGAGCAAACAAAAATGCGGCCCTTGAAGGGGCACCGTCCACATGCGTATTTTGTACGCAGCCGTTTTCCAATAATGGACGCTCCCTCGACCGTGGGGTTGTCGGTGATCAGAGGTTTCTGATATGGCAATCTGATCTTTTAGTCAAGGTCACTTGTCATTTCACGTTGCTGCATTTCATTGTCGCTTGGATATGACCTTCGGACGTAGAGCCAGCGACACAAACCTGGTTGTGTATGAGAAACTCGGCTATCTGAAACACTCGAGAAGCGCCTGACGTCATGAAAATGGGTAAGCGCTATTGGATGGAGCATTTATGCAAAGTCTCTGTGGGAGGGTGAGCGATGACTGTGGGTGGAGCTTTCATTGTTTTCTCAGGTTGTAACCGAGTATGGATTAATTTACGGATGGGTTTCGGTGCCGACATATTTGGCTGTTAACCTTGTCGTTTTGTATCTCCAACAATTAAACGAACACTGCTGCGGTGGACATGTACACTGTCGTCCTTTATGCAAGGGAACACGCGAGCGCGTGTCGTGCGCTATGCGGCGGCTGTCTATAGCGCCATCAACCGACAACTGAAGAAAGCATGTCCGCTTTTGGCGTCATTCGCAAGCAAAATAACGAGTGATAGCCGTTGAACAAGCGCAGCTAGACTACGCCCTGTTGCGACCCGGGGTGTCACAGCTCGAGATACAGGTCGTGGTATCCCGCAGCTGGCCCCAGCCGTTGCGACCGGCCTTTGCAGGCACCGGAGACCCGGGAGGAAGATGCCGAGGCAGCATGAAGAGGCTGAAGGGAAACTGAACTGAGATTTAATTACATTATTTACATGGCGAGCATTTCGCTCTACATCACGAAGACTTCGCTACATCGTGACGATCTTGTCGAAGGCCCGTGTCGAAGCTCTCCGACTCCTCCGAATCCTCAGAAGCCTTCTCATGGAGCCCACGGGGGCTCATTATAAAGAGTCACTTTTCCCCAGATCCCTAGATGGGGGAAACATGTCCAAACTGCGCTGTCCAATCGCACGACACACGCCACTTCGGACGGTACCGCCCACAGCCGCCCAGGTCCACGTGCCCGACAGGGGCGTTGCCACAGCATTGCACCAGTGGCACCAAGGTGGTGGCGTGAGAAGGCTGCAGGATGAGGGGTCCCATGCTCGCACTACGTGACGCATCAAAGGTCCGCCGCTCGACACGCAATTAGCAGGACGGGTTGTAATCCGCAGCGACGCCGCCGTCTCTTCAAAGAGTATGTCGCGACCGAAAGTCATTGTGGTTGTCTAGTCGAACACCTTGCGCGTCGGACTGCATGGCGCCTCACTTCCCGGCTCGGAAGGACAATACACGCGTTTGAACGTCTGTCAGCGGGCCAGCAGCCCCTCGGAGACTTGTTCGTAGAACAGGGAACGTCGCTCCTCCGCGGGCCCAGGCGCCGGTCATAACAGCTCGTCCGCCGGCGGTAGACTCGACCTGAGGGTGACCAGCTGAACAGGTTGCCCGAAGCGTCGATTTGAATTTGCGTCCTCCGGTCCTTTGCCGATGACGCCCAACCATGGACTGTCCCGCTCGTTCCTCGTTGCTGTCTTCCTGGGAATACGCATACATACACACAACCACAGGCACAGGAGAGTGCCCTGCCCGCACTGAGACACATCGAGTCCAAAAATAATCATGTAAAAACAACCTTCCTTAAATAGTACAACTAAAACACAAAGCAGCAATCGAAGCATTTCTCTGAGCTTTCGCCGAAGCTCCGAATCTCAAAACGAGAATAAGCTTCCTCTTAAACTGCTTTCAAGAAAAACAACTCCCCAGTGATGTGCCCTTCGTGGCATACTTGTGTGCCAGCGTCAGTATTCCGCTGTAATTCAACCAGGCCTCATAATCGTGAACGAAAGCCTTTTGCTTCACGCTATGTTTTGGCCCCACAATTTTGTGCCGCCAAAGCCAGTCGTCAAGTTCCTTCGAGCAGACGAAAAGATACCTGTCGTGCTGCATGAGTATCAGGACCACTACTCACATTTCACGTCTGCGATCGCACGTACTAGTGCTACTGCGCTGATGAACTAATAACACTGCTTTGCGGTCACAATTCCAACAAAGCATACACATAAATTCACGAACTAACTTTCCTTACTCATGTCCACACCGGACACATGCGAATAAAAAAAGTAAACAAAAAAAAGAAAAAACTTTCGCATGAACCCTGAAAAACTCACAAGGAACATCCTTGCTCCTTCGCGCTCACTCATAATCAACCCCGAACGTCGCTCTCATTTATCTACTCGTACGACATACCCTGTCGCACGCTCCGATGCGTGTCGTTATGCAACCGCACAACGTTTATCCTTAAAACCAAACATACAACGCTTAAGAAATAATCAAAACCTAAGACTGGTTACCTAAACATTATCAGTAGCCGAGAAACCAAAAGAAAACATTCAAAAATCAAAATAAACAATCAAAACAAAAGTTCAAAGCAAACCAACAAATCCGCTAGCGTCATTTCCTCGAAAGCTTTCGGTTGTCACTCATTTTTGAGGCGTACTCGCGGCGGTCGTGCCCTGTGGGCCTTTCTTATCGAACGGGGAATACAACAATGGCGGAACCCATTCGCTTCGCCGCCGAGCCCCACTAAGCTCTTTGCTGGAGACCAGCGTTGTTTCCCTCGCTCAGCTACTTCTTGGGAGCCACCGACCTTGCACTCCCGCGCTCCCTCAAACGTGCCGTGGATAGAACGACGGGAGGCTGACCACGGCCGGACTGGAGGAGAGACACGCGCGCACTCTCTTACGGCCTGCGCACCCAAGGAGGGAACAATAGGGCAGATTCTTGACTGCTCGTTGCAGGGATCGCCGCGTGGGGGAGCTTCGACCCGACCCTCTTCCCTCTCACTCCTCCTTTTTCTCGGTCGACGCCTCGCTTCTGACCGAGTCAGCTGACCACGCGTGCCGCACGTGTTTTTGATCTGCCGCGGAATATTTCAAGTGCGCGGGCGCCGCTCCTCCCTGCAGCTGTACTGGCGAGGGTTGGGCCGCAGCGCCGCGAACTTGCGGTGGTGAAAGGTGGGAACTAGACATGAAGCGCAGGCCGTAAGAGAGTGCCGCTCCTCCAGTCCGGCCGTGGGCTGACTGACCCCTTCCTTCTGTCTGCATTTTCGCCCAAGGCGCTTTTCTTTTTCTTTTCGTCCGGCGACTCGGACGCATGCAAAACAACTTCGACGCCGATGCCAAACGCCTCACTCTGCCTACTACGTTCAAACGTTCAGAGCCTTTCTTCAAACGTACTGTGCTCTTTGTGGCATTCCTGGCCTTACGACGCCGCTTCCGTTTACGCCTCTTCTTGGGGCGCACCTTTGAGCCTTCCGCTCGCATTTCTGGCTCATGATCCCGCTCACAGCCTTCGTTAGCTGTCTCGCCCGCGCAGTCTGAATGATTCACAAACAAATCATCTTTTCCCTCATTCTCTAGACTGGCGGACAGCTTAACGCGCTTAGTAACAATGCAGCTGTTTTCCTTTGCACAATCTAGCTCGCATTCCTGGGAGCTGTCCACAACTGCACTGTTCTCCTCACACCTTACTTTCGCTCTTTCTCCTGAACTCACTCTGGTGTTCCTGACTAGCGGGTCGAAGCCTGGGACACCGCATGAAAGATCCACCGTCGCGATACAGTCACCGGACCCTAGCTCAAATGCCTCGGAGCTGTCCGCAACTGCTCTACTCTGTGCTTGAGTACACTCTCCCGATGTTACTATGGTCGTCTTGCCTAGCGAGTCGAATCCTGGGACATCGCGTGCAAAATCGACCGTAGGGACAACCTCACTTTGTGTCTGTGCCAGATGGTCTACAACTATCTTAGTTGTTTCACTAGCATTACCCTGGCACAGCACCTCGTCGCTCTTACTCTGGCCTTCGGCGGCCTCCACTCCTAGCGCAGCATCTTTCGCAGCTGACACCTTCGGTTCCCTTATGAACACGCTGCTTTCACATGTGCTGGCCTTCTGTACGGCCCTGAACTGCACCGCAATCGACCTTTCTACGCATATCTCGTGCGCTACATTTACAAACTGACTACTCCGTTGCTTCGTATATAACCCGCGTTTTAGCCTTTCAAGCTCCTCGTCTAACGCTTGCGGCTATTACTTCACGGATTTGAGATGCAGGAGTATCGTCGTCTATCTCAATGTCGAGCTCCTCACACAATTCTAACAGGCTATCCCTCGTCAATCTCGTCAGGTCCATGACCACTACTTGCTTTGGCTCAGCTGTGACAAACACAAACCCACCAGCGTTTCAATTCTGGGTCTAGAGATATTGAAGCCTGGCCAATCCCACAGCGGAGACCAAAAGCATAACACACAAGCAGTACCACGCGGCCAACCTCCCTCTCTTCCTTTTGCCTGTTTCTCCTTCACCCTTCTGCACTCTCCAGTATCCAAAACACTCCCACAACGTACCCTCGAAAAAAACTTCCGCAAAACTCACATCTGCTCCTACCGAATTACCTGAGCTATTCTGCTTTTCCTAGCTTGCTCAGATAACCGCAGAGTGCTGCTCTGTGCTGAGATAGCAACCACAATGTCTAGGCAGTTGCTGGTTATATCTATCCTTTAACGGGTCTAGGCCAAAAGACTCGATACATCTCAAGCGCAAAGCCAGGCACTCACCCCATACTGTGCGGTCATGGTACGCTGCGTCGGTCCCGCCGAATTCCAGGTCCTAGGGCTTTCGGCTGACCTCCGGTCCATGTCGCTATCCGTCGCTGCGTCTCATCCCACCGCTGCCACCAGTTGTTGCGACCCGGGGTGTCACAGCTCGAGATACAGGTCGTGGTATCCCGCAGCTGGCCCCAGCCGTTGCGACCGGCCTTTGCAGGCACCGGAGACCCGGGAGGAAGATGCCGAGGCAGCATGAAGAGGCTGAAGGGAAACTGAACTGAGATTTAATTACATTATTTACATGGCGAGCATTTCGCTCTACATCACGAAGACTTCGCTACATCGTGACGATCTTGTCGAAGGCCCGTGTCGAAGCTCTCCGACTCCTCCGAATCCTCAGAAGCCTTCTCATGGAGCCCACGGGGGCTCATTATAAAGAGTCACTTTTCCCCAGATCCCTAGATGGGGGAAACATGTCCAAACTGCGCTGTCCAATCGCACGACACACGCCACTTCGGACGGTACCGCCCACAGCCGCCCAGGTCCACGTGCCCGACAGGGGCGTTGCCACAGCATTGCACCAGTGGCACCAAGGTGGTGGCGTGAGAAGGCTGCAGGATGAGGGGTCCCATGCTCGCACTACGTGACGCATCAAAGGTCCGCCGCTCGACACGCAATTAGCAGGACGGGTTGTAATCCGCAGCGACGCCGCCGTCTCTTCAAAGAGTATGTCGCGACCGAAAGTCATTGTGGTCGTCTAGTCGAACACCTTGCGCGTCGGACTGCATGGCGCCTCACTTCCCGGCTCGGAAGGACAATACACGCGTTTGAACGTCTGTCAGCGGGCCAGCAGCCCCTCGGAGACTTGTTCGTAGAACAGGGAACGTCGCTCCTCCGCGGGCCCAGGCGCCGGTCATAACAGCCCCTACTTTGGTCTCACAACGGGCGGTGCAGCCAAAAGCGGACGCGCTTTCTTCAGCTGTCGGTTCATGGTGCTGTAGGCAGCCGCCGCGGAGCGCAGGTCACGCGCTCGCGTGTTCCCTTTCATAAAGGACGACATTGTACACGTGAAAACGGTTGGGTCGGTGCATTCGACGTTTCCTGACCTTATCGATTCACGTCACGATATACAAAAATAAGCAAACATTCGTTAAACAGCCCAAGGTGGCGGCACCCAGATGTCTTACGTAACTACACACGTGAAACGGTGCGCTGGTCTTTCGAAGACCAGCAGCGTCAAAGGCCCACCTTGCCGCGAACCGTCGGAGCTCGTTGGCGCTGGCCAGGAATCGTCGCCGAAAGCTGACCTCGCGCCCCGCCTGGCGTGTGACGAAAGCCAGCGGGTGATCGACGCTCAGCAGAGGCGTGCCTTCCATGGTTGGCCGTACACCGAGATAGATACGAACAAGCGGATGGAGGGGTGTTCTTACGACGGTAACGATGATGCTGATGACGATGATTCCGAACAGTGGCACATACCCACAACAACTAAGAGAACCGGTCGATACGCCAATGGTCAAGATCGGGGGCCCGTATTTTAGGTTATGCCACGTTATCTATCTATCTATCTATCTATCTATCTATCTATCTATCTATCTATCTATCTATCTATCTATCTATCTATCTATCTATCTATCTATCTATCTATCTATCTATCTATCTATCTATCTATCTATCTATCTATCTATCACGTTATGTTATCTTACATTATCAATGACACCTGACCTTATAATTGTCCGTACGAGAAATTCTCAGGTCAATTCTGACGCCTGACATATCATAAGCCGGCCGGCCAATGGCAATTAGAACTTACGAACGGAAAGCTTTTCAATACGACTCCCGATTCTCTTTCTTTCATACTGAGTTTTTACCTGGCGTAACTATCACTACAGGGGCTGCGGATTTGATGACGTAACAACTGATGACGACCGAACTGTGGCGCCCAGCACGCGATAAAAACCGATCGAACGCTGCTGTGGACATTCGTTCCACCTGACCCGCAGTCCGCAGCAGAAGACGGCTACACCCTTACCTGCAGTACGGTAACAACAAAACAGAGGAAAACGGTAGATGGCAAACCTAGATTGCAATGACTAAAGGTGAGACTGGAATATCGAGGTATCCACGCAATATATATCATCAGCGAGCTAGAAGGAATCTACGACAGAAAATCAATCGTGAATCCTGACACTGCCGGGGCACCATTCATCGACTGATCACTCGTACCGCTTCCTTTTCTCTCTGTTTTTAATATTGATGGCATGTGGTAGCCTGCTTGACCTTCATCTACATATAGCCCGTGAAACTAGATTCTTCGCAAACCAGGAAGTCACAATCTATTTCCAGACAGGTGCATCCGTAGTCGGTGCTCTCACTGACATATACGGGCACGTTAGTGAAGGTCAGCGAAGACGAATCCGATGGGACCACTCTGCCAACTTACAATGAAACGACCCGAAAGACGCATATGGAAGGAACGAAATCAATTAACAGGTTCCAGACGACGTGCGTGCGCGCACGCGAAATAACGAATGTAACAAATTTCATTATGAAACGTACGCAAGAGAAGAGAACAGAAGACAAATGCCTCTCGTGTCCTGTGCTGCACTTCCTATAGCGTTTGTGATGGATCACTACCAACTAGATGAAGTTTGTGTCGTTCTCACAAAGGTGTATGCCCACGTCGAGTAAACGCTGTGATCCCGTCATCTAACGTCGTAGAGACGAGCGGATGACGGCACCAACCACTTTCAATCCAAACGGTGGCCAGGCAATGTCACTATAGCCGTCGTATCTGGTGTCGCAAACCTCCGTTTCTGGCGTCACCATTCTTCGTACTTTCGTTCTCGTTACTTCTAAACATGCCGTGCCGCAGGCCTTGGTCACTGGTCATACAGATAAAGGTTTATCGAGGGGGGCAAACAAAACAAGCGACAGAACTGATTAACTCGCGAACCTTCCTTAATGCCACGTTGGGCCAAATGAAAAGCCGTGGCTTTGTGATAAAGAATAGTCACGTATTATTGTGTTTCTAATACGGTGTTTCGGGCTGCCTGCCCTTGGTGGGCTTCATAACGCTCCCGCCCATGAAGCTGCCGCTCTTTGATGCACATGGGCCGCTCTCGAATTAGACGCCATAACTCTCGTTACATACCTCCCTACACTGACGTATGTCTATCTGTTGCTTTCGCTGCTGTCGAGCTTACAACCGAGACCACAGTACAAGGAACTAAGTGGAAGAAGACGCGCGGTAAGCAATTTTCGCGCCACTCCGTAATCATCGTGTTTGCGTATAGCCTCTGCAGCATAACAGCTTCGCGAAACCACTGCTTTACTATATTTGGCTCGTACGTAGCACGTCATACTTGTCTTCTACGGGTATATCGGTTTGCTGTACCTCCTCGATGGCTGAGCCTGACGCACGACTCCTAACGACAAGAAACAGGAGGTGTTCTACGTCTTATTTTATTATCAGGTGAGAGTGATGCAGGGCTCTCAGCGTGGAGAACCGTACGAGCCGCCAGCAACAATAAACTGCGCTACATGCCAGCCTGTAGCTGCGTTCTCGTTGTGAACGCGCGGGGAGAGTTGTACTGTAAGACGGACATACGTATACCGCCCGCATAAACGACAAATGAATCACCGAATCAACGACCACTTTGCGGTACGCCTCGCAACGGTATTTTTTTCTTTCTCCTGGCTCGCTCCGCCCGCATAAGTGGTCTCGCGTTCGCTTTGTTCTTTGGCGTCGACGACGTTTGTAGGTGTGCATAATGTGTGTGATCACAAGGCAGGCAGGCAGGCAGGCCGGCCAGGCTTGATTGATGTGATTCTTGCGTCGATTGCGACAGGTTTTGCCGCGTACCTCCCCCTGGTGTGTGGGCACTGCACGCGCGGCGGGTCAGGGTTCTCGCTTACACCGTAAGCCGACGCCTCAGCGAGAGACGCATCACTTAGGCCTAACTCGGGCCACATTCGCTGCGCCCCCCTACCGCGTAGCGCCCGAGGATCAAGGTCCCTTCATTTGCGTATACCGCGAGCACGCTGCGAAGTGGATCACCGAGGGTATGTGCTTCGAGGGGGCGCTTCGCGCTGTGTTACGAGAGCGGCGTTTACGTGCGCTCCCCCCTGGTGTGTACTTAGAGAACGAGTGATGGGTTTTCGGACGCCACCTGGTGCGTTGGGGGGGTACCGCTGCTCGTTTCTGTGCTGTGTATCGAGTGTGTCGTATGCGGCAGGGTCGGCGACCGCAAATTGCGTTTATAAATAGGGCTTGCGGAGTTGAGTCGCTTGTGCGACTGTACAGACCATTAGTAAAACGCGAGTAATCTGGTTACTTACTGGCGGGAGAAAGTAAACTATCTAACTGGGACGAGTTGTTCCGCCGTTATGACTTTTTTCTTCTCTGATGTTGCAATATCGGGTATATTTCATTTTCCTGGCGCCATGAAAGGCTGCCCATTTGTAAACAAGCACCTAGGAATGACCCGTTAGCTTTTTTTTTCGCATGTATACCGTGTACCCCCCAACTGGTTGAAGTCTAACCCTCAAGGGCGAAGAGAGACGACGGGAGGTCAAAGACCCCGTTTTTTTTTTCATTATACGTGAAACTGCCGGTCGCTGTGGACAGGCACGAAACAAAGATTTACAGCTTATCTTGTCAATATTTAATTGATTGATTAATTAATAATTATTTAGTTAATTAGTTAATTGATTATGTCCGCAACGCGTGGTTCTTTGCAGTTTAGGTGTGTTCGACGCTTTCTGGTGAAACCGGTGTGGAATAAAAAAGTATGTTCACCAAGATTTGTGCGGGCGTTACAGAACTCGAGCTATTAATATTAATCCAGGATACCTCCTACACACATACTGTGTGTGCTTATGTTTGTTTCAAAATGTTGAAATCAACATTAGTGTTGGACAATTAATTGGTTATGTACTATATAGGTAAAGGGAAGCGCACTTAAAATTGGAGATTACTCAACCTTGAAGTAGTGGTAAAAATTATCAGTCCTAAAATAGCCTAATTAGAGATCGATAGCCTAAACCCCTTGATCTGTAACATGTAAGACACGCTACATGCTTCTGGACTTTAAAATCTTAAATTGGCAAATTGGTCCTTTATTCTTTCGCTCGTTAATTGATCGAGTACAATGGATGAAATGCGTATCGAACATCTAAACGATCATTGAGCAATCATGCACTGTCTTAATTTCTGACTTTACTACTCCTGTAATTTTCACTTCAGTGGCCCGTTATTGAAAAACATGACATAGAGACAAAGGTCTCCAAATCGCGAGCGTGAAGCGGCCGAATATGCTGAGCGACCATGATAACCCACTCGCACTAGATTTTCCATACGCACATGCACAAACTGCCTCCGTCAGCTAGCTTTTGTCAAACAAAAAGCTATTGAGCTGTTCGAAATTCGAGGTGATATCATCACTTTCGCTCCTCTTACCAGCGTCGCGCAAATATTTTCTTTGGCGTTCATAACTTCGGACGTTTAGCGCAAAAAACACGGAGGCACAAAAGAAAGAGACGCAGACAGCACAAGCGCTAACTTCAAACCACATTTATTTAGGAACACACATGAATATATACTAACTCCAATCGCAGCAAACTCACCCCTATCTCTCTTACAAATATAGTACTACAGAGTTAGTATATATTCATGTGTGTTCCTAAATAAATGCGGTTTGAAGTTAGCGCTTGTGCTGTCTGCGTCTCTTTCTTTTGTGCCTCCGTGTTTTTTACGCTAAACGTCCGAAGTTATGCATCTGTACCAACCCGCCCAACTCACCGCACTTGTCATTCTTTAACGTTGATTCGTAGCGAATATCGCAGTGTTTGTAGCACTGACACATCACCCGCCACGGTGGACTAGTGGCTGTGGCGCTCTACTGCTGACCCGAATGACACGGGATCGAATCCCGGCGGTGGCGGTGGCATTTTCGATGGAGGTGAAATGCTATAGGGAACCTGCGCTGGAGTTTTGGCGGTGCGGACAGCGCCGCCCTGGTGGTCAAAGCGCGCACCTCTCAGCCGCTCCCGCAGACGAGAGCGGCCACTGGTAGAGGCGGTGCGGGCGCGCATCGCCGAAACAAAACCAAATGGCGCTGGCGGTACTGTTGCGTATTCAAGTGCCACAATATGTAGAGATTAGCGAGGACGTATCCGTCTACATTTTTTTCCGTTTAAATCATATGAATAAAAACGGCGGTGGCGTTGCATCCAAGCGGACGGGCGAGCGGAGTATGGTCTGCTCTTGCTCTCCTGTCTAGTGGCGTCGGGTTGGTTTCTAAACCGAGTTGTTCGTGTCTGCTAGATTTATACGATAGTCAAGACGGCCACCAGTCAAAACCAGGGCCGAACACCAGCATTTAACCGGCAGTTTGTCCAAAATAAAACTAGCATATTATGCAGCATGTGGCATATCTAACAATTTTTTTTTATCTGACTACCACCACCAACCTCCTTCTGATGCCCCCCGCGTTATCTTGAAGGATACGGCGGGCAAGTAGTCTACATTATTTGCAAACAGTTTCGTATAGAAGGAAAGCTGCCTTGTCTACGAGATGTTTGCGGGGGCACGCTCGCCCAAGCCGCTGAACTAGCTGTTATAAGAAATACGCACGCGATGGATACTCGATGTTGTGATGCCTCCGTTTAACTTAATTTGTGCTACAGACATGAGTCTTGTTACGAATAAAGCAGCGGTTTACTCAAGGCTTAGCTTTCTGGAATCAGCCGATGCGGAAAGCTTCTATCTGCATTGGATGCCGTGCCGAAGTGACACCGGAATTTATGCCTCGCTAGAGAATTGTCAAATGTCTTGGATTTTTACCTATGAAGGGAAGAAAAGTAAATTTAAGGGCTCGTTGTTTCTTTGTTAAACACAAGATTAATTAGAACTAACAGACATTGGAGTTTTACTTGTTTAATACGCCTAACCTAGTGTTTTAGTTTTTCCGCTTGATATGTGTCTCCTTAGAATAAAGGGGTTTGATCAACATCGATAATTGCATGGGTTTTACGTGAAAGACAAGGTATGATTATGAGGCACGCCGTAGTGTGGGTACCAGGATCAATTTTGACCGCTTGGGGTTCTTTAATGTGCACATAAATCTAGGTACACGCGTGTTCTTTGTATTTCGCCCCCATCGAAATGCCACCGCCGTGGCCGGAAATCTATACCACGGCCTCGAGTATAGCAGCGTGACACCATACGTGCTATACTCCCACGGTGGTTTGCTTCATCAACATCCGCGTGTACACATACCCCGCATTGGGAATACATACCACGCCAGAAAAAAATTGACGGCGCTACTCCTTGTCTCTATTTTTCTTACTGCAGAAGTGGGCACCGGGATATCGACGCAGCACGTACTTATCAATAGAGGCGTGCAGCCTGCACTCGCCTGACACGAGTCCCATCGAGCAGCCAGAAAATGTTGACGAGGGAATCGCAATCATGGCACCGCACTGTCTCTTCGACGCATAAGCATATAGGCGCAGTCCGCTTTGCTGAGCTTCTCTCCGTTTTCCAGTGATTTGCAGTGAGAGTTACCTTCGGACATAATTCTTTTTTTTTAAGAACCACAGTGCAGTATTACTGGCGGAACGGCTGCTCGTGCTAAAATCAAGCAGGGGAACGGCGCACGCGCGTGCTCTCGCCGCGGTACACTGCGGCAGGCCGTCTGGGCGCGAGCGGCTGAGTTGTGTCGCGACTCGCCGCCAGGTGCCCTTTTTCGGCGCGCCACCTATCCAGCGCTGGTCTCCTATAGAGGCCCGTGTACGTAGATTTAGGCTACACGTTAAAGAAAAACCAGATGGTCTAAATTTCCTGAGCCCTCCACTACGGCGTCCCTCGTAATCGTATCGTGGTTCCGGGACGCAAAATCCCAACAATTATTATTGTTAGCATTGACGGTTCGTGAGATACGATAACGAAAACTATAACGTCGGTGAAGCGCTTCCCACATTAACGCCGAGCCAGTGCCATGTAATAAATGGCCGCACGTCTCCCAAGACCATCCCGTGTGCGGGGATGTCATATATAGTCTCCCGACGATACAGTCCATATACATCGCGCCAAATGACCACGTATTACAGTCTCCTTCTCACAGTCGTTACGATGCAGCCAGCATACGTACCACACCACAATCGACACAACTGAGCCGATGCGCCCGCATCTGCTCCGGTCATAACACACCGCGGCAATCAAACAGCAGGTGAACTCTTGCACAGCGCGAAGTATACCGTCCATATAAAACGCTCTTCGGTCTGTTGCCCCTCAGAATAGAGGATGCAGGCGGCCCGGGTATATGGATGTGCCGACAGTCAATACACTTGTACAATGTGATAAGGCGGTATACGTTCCTCGCTCTCAGTCGTCGCACTCTGTAGCGAAGTAACCGTCTACAAGCATTACAAACACGTCATTAGGCCAGTTGGATCTCCCAAGTCCAGCGTGATGAAAGAGTTCGACGAAGGTTCGTCTGCGTGATCAGGCGTGGAATTACTTGGTTTAGTTAATCACGGTCACCGAACAAGTCATCTAATGGATCGATGTTTCGGAACCACGATAGGGTTCCTTGTTCACCGAGGAAAACAGGCATAACGTCCTCACCTGTGTAATGCAGCCTTAGGCGAGGGCCCCACTGGCCTCAGCCAAAATTTCAGCGTGTCTCTCTGTGAGTGTCCCCGTTTCAGTGCGCCAGGACAAGAACTTGCCAATTCATTAGTCAGGTTTGATAATCGTCCTTTGTCCGATGAAAGGGTCCTGGGACACTAACCGAGCACGTCCTCACCACCGAAGGCATTGAAAGCGTTCTTGCGTTTTTTTGAGGACAACTGGTCTTAGAGGCAGACTTTAAACAGTGTCGCAATCTACTTCCTTTCTTCTTTTACTTCTTTTTTTTTTCGTAGCGTCCTTTTTCTATTCTTTTTCGTTTCCCTTTTTCCCCTTTCCACAGCGCAGTGTAGCCAGCCGGTCTAAGAACTGGCTAACCTCCCGGTCCTCTCTTCTATTTCTACCTTCCTTCCTTTAGCATGTCGATATGCTCGACATTCGTTAGCGAGAGACGACGCCGTCCAACGGCAGATATCACTTTTTCAACGAACAGGGCTCTGTATTCAGCCACTGATCCTGGCACAGCGAAAAATCTGAGAACATCGGGAATCGCCAAAGACTGCTCTGTTTAATTCTGAAAGAAAGCGCACCTCACGAAAAACCTCCTTCGAACCACGTCGCGGCCTCACGCAGTTTTTTTTTCTTCTTCTTTTATATTCATCGCGATCGCGTTATATATAGTTCCTCTAACGTTTAGCGAGTGTGCGCGCTGGCTGGAGAAAACAAAAATGGCCATTGTACGTTTCTTTGAGCTTAATTACGCTACATATCGTACACGTTGCAGGCGCCACAAGTCGAGCGTTGCGAAGAATTCGTCGGGCGCGACATGGGGGTGTAGAACATGGAAGCCACGATCGCAGGCTGCAGTGGCTTCATTCGGCTATAGATCGCCATTATCCGCTTCCTCGATTTCCAAAGCGTCTTATAATACTTACACGTAGTTCTTGATAAAGTATGGTTATTTTGCGAGGCATCGCAGCTTGTTCGAGTTTTGCTAGCAGGAATATCTCTCTGTTAACTCTCTCTTTTCTCTTCTTTTTACCGCTGTGGTCAATCTGTCACGTTCGCGCTATTTCGGGGCTGTGCGGTCACGCACTGTTGGCGCCACACGCCCTGTAACTGCTTTGCTGGTCAGCCTCTCCTTGCGGCCGCGTCTGTCTCGCACTCTCTATATCTGCTAACCAATTAAAGTATTCCGAAAATACCTAATTGTAACAGGGCTCTCCAATCAGACCAGTTAGTCGCTGGAAGCCTGTACGAAGCTAGTTCCAGCGAAATATACATGTAGGGGTGCAGACGTGACGATGTAGAGAAAGAAAGAAAGAAAGGAAGAAAGAAAGAAAGAAAGAAAGAAAGAAAGAAAGAAAGAAAGAAAGAAAGAAAGAAAGAAAGAAAGAAAGAAAGAAAGAAAGAAAGAAAGAAAGAAAGAAAGAAAGAAAGAAAGAAAGAAAGAAAGCTTGTCAAACGAAAGCAGTTGCGCGCTTTGCTGCCTCCTTCAGAAATGAATTGGTTTGCGGCGCAAATGGAAAGGCAGGGCCGCGAAAGAACGTGAGTGCGGTGTCTTGCCTCACAATAAACGAACGAACTGCGTGCTGGGTGCAGTGGAATACAAATGTGCGGGCAAGGAGTGAGGCGTCTCTTTTTCAAACTGCGCTGCCTAGATAAATGCGCGTCGAAGACTGAGCACGGTATAGGCAACGGCTACAGGTGGGGTTAACTCTGGAAGGAGTCGGCTGAAGAGGTTGGGAATTACATCCTACAATACGTTTCCACTCCGGCATGTTGGCACACGCGAAAGTCCAACAACATTTCTGTAAACGGAGAAAGTGGAACAGCAGCGCAATTTCGCGGCAAGTCTCCCAACGCATACTTTAAAAAGCGGCGCTAGTTTCGAAAGTCACTCAATTTAAAAATGACCCCCTGCGAGCTCTCCGAAAATTAATTGATAACTTGCAACTCGTGCCATGGCCTTATTACTGTAGCTTTAGCATTGCCCGGGAAATTCATGTTCGTCTCTTTGAGTTAACCTCTGGTTATGGTTGCGCTTTCTGTCATGGGATTGTACTTTGATAAACAGAGACAACAACGTCGACAGCGTCATCGTCGACAACGAAAACGTTTTGAGCAAATAATACGACCACCCAGTCGGGAGCATATGCAGCGATGAAAAGTCGCTTTGCGACGTTAAACTCCACAAACCAAACTACCTACCATTAACGAATATGAAAACGGCAACCCTAGAGAACTTGGTCGGTGCATCGAATAAGGATGCGAGAGTCATAGCAAATAAACGAAAAAGACAAAAAAATGATTCCTTCCGCCAAAGCACACCCACAAGAACAAGTCTTCATCCCGTTCTCATTATCACGTTTACCGGTGCACGTGCCCCGGAAGATCACTTGGCCCACTTCGACATGCGTAACACCGAGTTTCAACAATCTCCCCGGCGACTCTTCTGAACCGAGACTGAGGCCTCCACACCCTGAAAACTGTGATGCATTGTTATCAACATTAATTGCGAGTGCCGGAGTCGCCATTAGCACCCCCCCCCCCCTCCTCTTCCATTTGACTCCCGTTGGCTAATAACACAAAAGAAACGATTGCATTGCGGCGGCCACACCCCCGAAAACTGCGACGCGTACCATCATCGACATTAATTGCGCGTGCTGTAGCAACCATTATCCCCTCACACTTGACTCCCGTTGGCGAGTAAGACAAAGAAACGGTTGACATCGTGTCGGTGCGAAGCCTGAGAGTGGCACAAACGAAACGTTTCATGCCATGACTCATTTAAGGGGCGGCGGCAACAAAATATTCCCAATGTCACGTCATAGTTCAGCCACGCCCCGACATTAGAACGCACGCAAAGCTATGTCACATCTGTCTGGTGATCTTACCTACACGTACGGAAGTGTTCTACATGCGTTACCGTAGAACTAAAGGCGCACAAGACGAGGATGGAGACGAGGCTTGCGCGTTTTACACAAGAAGAGACCAACACGCCCAAACAGTCACCTTAGTGATCTATTAGCGTCTTCGACTGTCGTTCTGATTGTTGTTTTTTTTTGGGGGGGGGGAGGCTCAGAGGCGGAAACTTGTTTACGCGACGTTCCCTAGAAGTCGTTCGCGGCGGGACGACGAACCACGACCGCGCGTCGACAGTTGATGGCACGGTGACCTCGACCTTGCGGCGTTCTTTTGTCTCAAGTCGCCCGCCTCCTTGTGCGTCTCGGAAATCCGTCGCAGACGCGGGGAGGAAGACGAATAAAAGAAGAGGTTAGAGGTCGTCGACGTCGGGGGGTTTTTACCGCGGGGCGTGTACGCTGTCTTTGTTCTCGTTCAGGCACGCCCGACGCGTGGCGTCGGGCGTCTTCGTCTCCTTCGAGCGGTCGTCCTTTTCCGTTTTGTGCGCTGCGAACTGTCCTGATGGATACTGCTCTGACGAGCGTGATACCTGTAGGAAAGATGCCGGAGTGTGAGACGAATCCGGATCTCCTATAGAAGGAGCGTATAAAAGTCGGGCGTTAGCGGCGTTCTTCAAAGCGATTGAAGAGAAACAGCGAGGCGCCTAGCTTTATGGCCACGTCCAAAAAAAAAAAAAAAAAAAAAAAAAAAAAAAAAAAAAAAAAAAAAAGAAAAAGGAAAAGCTGCCAAGATGATGAGATTAAAAGGCGTGGCTCTGAATGAGCGCAGTGTTTCGGAAGCATCTTATAGTATGCCCTTTGGGGTATTAGCGCGTGCGTTGTCCTGTCACACCCGCAGGGCAGCGATAAATTAACAAGGAAAGGTTAAAGAGTCATTCGAATCTGGAAGTTGCGGCCGTGCATTTTTATGTATTGCGAAGCTGAGAGAAGGGGGTGGGGGGGGGAGGGTAGTGTGGTGACATGAGCAGCGCGACAAGACCGCGTCTGCTTGGTCGTTAATGCTGTGGGTCGTGAACGATCGGTTTTCTGTCAACCCGAATTGTGGTTGTCCGAAGCGAAGTGAGTACTGTTTAACAGACTTAGCGTGATAGACATAGGGCAGGTGTGTACTACTCGGTTCCATGCGGTTGTTTGGAGCAATCTGCGTATAACTATTGGCCGCCGTAGAGTTGTTTGGTGGCACGCAGTAGACGGTGAATCGAACCTTGAGCTACGAAGGTCTTTCTCTCTCTCTTCGGGTTGTGACTGATGTATTAAATTAAGCTTACAAAGAACAAAACAACAGCTGTCGCTATGAAGATGGCGGAAGCTTATACCACTGAAAACTGGAGTAACTACAACGCGTGAAGAATAAAAAAAAAAGAAAAGTTTCGTTAGAAGGTGCGAGGTCGGGAGAAAACACGCTGGATGAATAAGACGGGTAATTAGTGGAGGCTCTCCTTTATAACGATAGATTTTGTGACAACGAAATTTACTAGTAAACGAAACAATCTTCGCATCTTTCTCAGCTCCTACAGGACAGTGGTCGTCTTTGTAGCGAACGCGCACCGTTCCATATGATTCGAAGCGGACGTCTCCGACGAAAGGAACAGCTCATTTTTTTCTCTCCGCCTACACCTTGGCACGCATGCATGTCTGATGCAGCTGTTTCACACACGCGCGCAACCACAATGTAGACCGATAGGCGCCTCGCGAGACCACACAGATTTTTTTGCGAAGGGGTTCACTATGCGTGTACACGTTTATGTATGCAAAGCGGCACAGCCCACGCAACACCTATGCTCGAAGAGGGCGCGTACGTTATGTACAATGAGAAAACACCTCTCCGGGACTCTCGGCTTTATTACGAAGAATACACGCGTGGTTTCCGCAATGGGCGTAAACCGCAGTGTTACTACAGCGCGCTGCCTCCTTGTGCAACTTCCGCCACGCCAAATGTTTCCGCTGCAGTGCCGTCCATCAGTCACCGCCAACAACTTCACCGGCCGACTTTATGGGGATGGGGATCGAAAAGAAATGCAATAAAGCCGGAAGTCCCGGAAACTGACTTCTTGCACGAACTCGCTGCAGTGTCGCCGAGCACTGCAATTATTCGCTCCATACTTTCGCTATCCGCTCCTTAGAGCGCACGCGAGGTGAAAAACTATAGCTTGGAGGAAAAGAAAGACAGATGGGAGATATGAAATGTGCTCTGTCCTAATCACCGTTTACGAGAACAAAATAAATATTCGCAGGGTCCCAAGATGCATTCGCCTAAGACGACTCTAAGGCGGAAGCCATATTTTTTCTCAATCGATGTATTGATCCTCCCCCCGGTCTACTACATTCTTAATCAGGTCCTGGTTAAATGCTGGCTATATCCAGGAAACCAGACAAAAGATGGCCGGTTTCCTGGCTATATCCAGCAGTTTAAGCGGGACCTGATTAGGAGTGTACCAAAGCTTTGTGCACCTGACGTGGTTTTACGCTGCCTGCGGAATTGGAGGCGCTGCAAACTTTCTGCACTTCACCCTGGTTTTGCACCGCCTCCGTAATCTGCCCACCTATGATGACGTCATCATGTGACGCGATGATGACGTCACAATTTCTGCGATCTGTGACGTCACGATGACGCCATCACGTCATCACGTGATGGTGTCTTTTTTACATCATTCGTGTCGATATCAACGCCGCCGACACCTACGGATTCATTTTGGTGTCCCCGTCCCCCCCCCCCTCCCCAGTGTAGAGTATAGCAGGCCAGAGCAAACTGTATCTCAGGTCGACCTCTCTGCCTTTCTGTAAATAAACTCTCTCTCTCTTGATGAGGCATCTAAGGCTTTCGCCTTAAAAGAAGTCTGCTCATGGGCGCAGGATGCAAAGCCTGTAGTGATGTCGAACAATACTAACAGGAATAGCATTTAATGTGTGACTAGACTTTTTTCTTAGCCCCCATATAGATAGGCGTTGCTTCCTCACTCCAGGAAGTAATCGTCCTCCGCTGTTTGTTTTGCTAGGGTTACCAGCATAAGCTAGTCGTTGGAGTCCGGACTCGTTAGCGGGGTTTCCTGTTGGCCGTCGGTTAGCACGTGGCTCTCGATGGGTTCTGAGTAGTTTCCTTTGTATTTCCGTAGCACGTGATAGGGTGGGTTAGCAATATCCGAGCAATACTTGCAGTTCATTGGGCGTGTGCTTGAATACACCTCGTGTAGCAGTGCTGTGTGGAGACATGCTCCCCCTTAAAGCCTTCTTCAAATAACACCATCTCCTCCATTAATTGGCAAACGGCTCTTACGAACGAGCCGCCGTGCGTGTTCGAACTTTGATTGGTTGCGTGAGAGGTAGGCAATAGAGCACGTGTGTGGTATTGTCAGGGCGTGCTATATAGGCATAACGTAAAATTGATTGATCTACAGGTTAGCGTCAAAAGTTAAGGGTCCACGAGACACAAGAAAACGCTCAATATTCGCACGGCTTCGGCAGGCAGCCTTGAATGTATACATGTTCCTGCCTGTACACTAAAACGCGCTAACAAGACGCACTGCGTAGCTCGACCGAATACGTCCACAAATTATTCGGCAATTCAGTTTTCTCAGAGCTAGTGGCCTCTTAACTTTTGGCGCCGACTTCACATAGTAATAAAAAGAGAGAGAAAGAGAGAAAAATACAGGGTTAGTATTTTTCACGAGCAGAAACCTCTTTCGCTATGCAGTTATTAGTAAGATATGTTTCCGGCCATTCTTGATGCGATGATGGTTGGTACACCGGATAAAATTTCAAGAACTTTCAAATGAAGTTGGCATTCTTAAAATACTTCACGCACTTTCCGGAATTTATATCTGTGTACAAATCGAACGTTTTTTCACCCGCACAAAGATCAGTCACTGGGTAAGTGCTCCACTTCGTGTTAGCCGTGGTAACAAACGAAACGTGACACCAATTACGCACTCATCATAATAGATAGAATCTTAATTAAACTAACGTTGCCAATAATCTCCGAAGAATCAACGCGACGCCACTTTTTCGTCGCCGAAAACTTGGGCAAGCGGATAGCAGGAATGAAACCTGAACTGACAATGCCGTGAACGATAGGCACTGTAAAAAGAACCAAAGAAAAAAAGACGCTCACGATGGGAGTATTTCAATGCATGAACATTCCTTGAGGCACTCGAAGCATGCTTGGCATTTGTCAGCCGCTTTATTGCCGCTTAATCGAGCGAGTCTCGTGCCAGCACTATTGATCTCGCTATGCTCATTGCGACGCTGCATAGATGCGAAGAAGTTCAAGCCGGTGCTTTCTTCTGAAGACCTTGCACGCGTACGTTGAATTTTGATGATAGCGGATGGAAGATTCTTCGACGATTGTTTTGGCAGCAGGAGAGTAAAATCGAAGGCTGCGGCTCATCGAAATACGCCCTCTGTATAAAGACAGAGATATAAGGTTTTTCTCTGCATGTGTATACTTGGCAGAGACAATTCCCGGTGCCCGCGGCGGTGAAGGTCGTTTCTGTTACGCGTCTCTTATACGGTATTCCGATTGCTCGGCGCACACAGAAAGACAACTGGCTGTCTATACGCTATTAGCCACCGCATCGAGATAAAGCTGCTCCCTCGTGCTCTATTTAAGAAAACACGAGCGTAACGCTTTACTGCCGTGGCTGTGTGCATTGCATGCATACGTGCCGGATTTGAATGACGTAATGTTGTTCTGGATTGCTTCCAAAAGGGGGCTCTTAGTTCCAAGGCTGAGACGCGGTTCTCCTTTGACGGTGTGACGCAAATTATACCCGGCACCATCTTGATAAGAGTTCTAGTGTTAAGCCTTTTATTCTTTTGAGTGTGAGCGGTGCTTATGAATATACCTCTACTGCGCTTCTCGGAACCGCCGGCATTTAATTGAATTTAATAGAGCTCAAGGGCTGGTGTACACAGTTGTTGAACAGAGCCTCAATAGGCCTACGTGTTGGAGGCTGGCATGGTTATTAACGGAGAACTGGGCTTGACACACCCCTGCGTGGTCAGCCTTGCGTCCCCTTCTTGCGTTGGCCTAACGAATGGGTGCAGTTAGAGTTACTGTATATACAGTAACTCTAGGTGCAGTGAACGTTTACGACGTTCTTCCTGCTACTGTTTTTTTTTCCCTCGTTATCCTGTTCACAAGCATTTGTGAACAGGACACAAAGTATTTGTGGTTAGTTATTAGGAAGAAGCTTACGTGGTCTCCCGTAGGTTTCTCGCTCGCATTAAGATTGAATCGCACAAATTCGGTGTTCCATTCACCGTTGTTCACAATAAATAAATAAATAAATAAATAAATAAATAAATAAATAAATAAATAAATAAAAATAAATAAATAGCGCCTTTAATACAGCGAACGTAGACTGCTACCCTAAATTAAACGCAATGGCACTGAGTACACAGCCTCAAGCCATGCGTGTGCACCAACAATGAATATTACAGAGAACTTAACTTGCAGAAGTGACTAACTATCCCATGTCTAGCTGCATTTTTTTTTCGGTTCTGGCTCGCATTAGGGGATTACGCCAGTCCTCAAAGGCATGCTTTGATATTATCTAAAGACCGATTATAGTACGTTGCTCTTGCTATGTGTAAATGGGGTAAAAGCCTTCGTCAAGCCTTAGTGGCTTATTTTTGCTTTTACCCATCATTGCTGCGAATGTTGTATTGTCTACCTCATATGTTGGAAACTAGTCACCTGCGATCGTGCTGCTCACGCTGTTTTGTTACACGCTGTTGCGATCGACATGCTCGTACAATCTTAGACTGTTGTTCAGCTTTCGGACCAGTGCTTTCTACAGGACTTGGAGAAAGTGTAGCAGATAGAGGGGTTCAAGCTAGCAGAACTTAATCGGGTGCTTCTGAGCCCCGCTTTAAAGCTTTTCCTGTACACAAAGTATAGTACAACTCGCATCAATTAATTTACCGAATTGATTTTCGATGATCCGACAAGGAAGAGTAATGATTACATGTTTACATTGTCTAAATAAACATTTGAAAGTGTTAGGATCTCATTTAATATAGCGTTTGTTTGTTTGTTTGCAATTAGCTGCATTGTGCGTACTTACGTTACTTATTGACAAAGGGAGGTTCCCCTGTACAGTCTCTTGACCATGGGACCTCCCTCTCTATGTTGGTATAATCTCCACTTAATTATAACCTTATAATCGTGCACAATAAAAACTCTGAACTTTGCACTCCAAACTTCAAGAATACGACTATTAATTGGACGGCGCATGACAAGTTATAGCCTCCGTGTTGAAAGCTTTGGTCTCGTATAGTTGCGTGGACTACTTCGTAAAACACAGCATCGCCCGGCCAGTACAACGTTTACCGCATTCCCGCATACGGATTCCTGGTGCTGCATTGCAACATTCGCGGCAGCAGCGGATGAAAAAAAAAAGCAAGAGCCCGCATAAGGGGATGCGGAAAACTGACGGTATCAAGATGCACGCGAACGGAAACCTCGAGCACAATTTCTCCAGGAAGAAGAGCGCATGCGCATACGGCGCGCCCAGGGACTGCCGCTTACTATACAACACACATCGAGCCATATGTTGCTGGCGTATACAAAAGCCGGGTAATGTAGGTCACGAAATATATTCGGAGCGACGAGGTAAAAAAGCGATGGCCTCCAGAGCGGCACACTCCAGGGCAGCCAAGTCGTCGGTGCGGGCCATCATAATGGCGTCCGCTCGCGCGGAATACAAAAAAAAACACGGGCCTCGCAGCGGGTATCACGCATGTTGCACGGCTTGTACACGTGCTGGAAGCGTTTACAGTGGTGGGAGCGGCGTCAACATCAGCCTCCGTAGGGACGTATGTAATTGTAAAGCCACAAACAGCGCCCGCGGCAAAGATCAAGGACGATCGAAATCGCTCCGGGAGCGTCAAGGAGAGACGGGTATCGGGCGTAAAAGAAAGAGCGGCGCCCAGGGACCTTCGGTTCCGCCCTCAAATGTGCATCCACCGTGCTCTTCCCTGAAGTCGCTCTGTATTACCTTCACTTTGCGTGTATTTGGATTTCTTATACTCCTAGCTGTGCCAGATAAAAGAAAGAAAATATACTTCGAAGGTTCTTTTTTTTTCTTTTTTTTTTTCGTACACGCATAGTGAAAAACATTTTCTCCATTGTCGCGCTGGTGAGCTAGAGGGCGCGGGTTCGAATCCCGATAGCGTCAGCCGCATTTAAATTTGGGTGAAATGAATGAATGAATGAATGAATGAATGAATGAATGAATGAATGAATGAATGAATGAAAGTTTATTTGACCTTGAATACAACTTAAAAAATGTACAGGAGCGAAAGGCGAGCAGCGCCTGACAGGGCCTCTGTACCCACAACATATTACAACAGCATTTTACGAGATTTAGTAGCAGTTCATCGGCAGGGAACGAAACACACAATGTCTTTATACATTTCACGCACAATACATGAGTGACGCATAACTTACAACAGTATTAATTTGTTGCAAGAACACCAGTGAACTTAGATTTAGGACAGGTTGAAGGTCTCCATAGAATTCTATAGTCAGCAAACAGTTCTGGGTCTCCCACGAAGGCATGCCCCATAATCATACCGTGGTTATGGTGCGTAAAGCCTGTATGGCTGACTATACCTATACGTAACGCATACTACAAGCCCTACATAGGGAGATTTATATACAGAGAGTCTTTCTCTTTTTGCATTGTTATTGAGTGCCCTCTCCAGGACACAGTTGTCATTAGTCGTAATGATGATTACCTTTATTGGCATCACTGCCCCTCCCCCTCCTGAAATGTGGTTGTGACAATTAGTCACGTAGCTTGCTGAATATAATCACAATTTACTTCACCGACCGAATTTATCTTGCACACTGGCTACCTGATGTAGTTCGCACACTCACAGCTTACGTAACTAATACTTTACAGCGCGTCCTTTGATCGAGGCATTCAACTATAATACAAGCATACTGTTGTTCCGCGCATATACTACTAGAGTGGTGGGCTTATGCAAACGCTGAACCAAAACAGTTTTGCATAAGGTCATAAGGGCGTGCTTCTTTTTTTTTCTTTCGCGTGTATAAACGGCCAAATCTCCACGCTAAGAAGAGAAGCTAAGCACTACGACCTTCGGGGGGCACGGATAGCTGCTTCAACTGGCCGCCCTCTGCTCAGAACAACAGTGAAAACTCAGGTTTGTGTTGCGATGCGTAAGCACGATACGGATTCGGGCCCCGGCGCCGTGTATGCAGATAAGCGATGTTTCCTTCACGTTTAATTATTTATTAGGAGCGAAGCTCCTTAGGCCGGCACCCCGCCATCGCCGTTGAAGCTCCCTGGCACTGTGCCAGCTGTGGCGTCTCCCTCTCACGCGGGAGGATAAATGAGCTTTATGAGCGCTGGAACGCGGATAGGCGTCTGCACGATGCGGAAAGCGCTTGAATACGAACACATGCGAAACGGAGGCAGATTAGTCATCCTCTCCCTCCTTCGTCGACTCTGCCCTGTCCCCTCAAACCGGCGAACGCGTGAAACCATCGCTTCACCCTGTCGTCTGCCCAGTGGTTGGTCCGTTGCCTGGACAATGAAACGCCGCGTGCGTCCCATTTCAAAGGAGCTTCGCTCATCGGTTGTATTCTTACACGGAACAACTGCTAGTTTTTATTTTTTATACGTCCCTTTCTCTCATAAACCGAGTTTCCGCAGTTGTTATCGGTAGCGACATCCTCCGGTATACAGTCGAACCCACTTATAACAATACTCAAGTGCCACGAACATTTCATTGTTATAACCGATAATTGCTATAAACGGGGTTACACAAAAGAAAAAAAAAACAGAAAAAGGGAAATGACAGGCTGTTGTGAGAAAACTATAATATCTGGTGGGATATGCCGACAGACATCAGTGACAAGGATGACAAAGCTGCCGATTTTTCGGACATGTTTGAAAATTCGGATGCCTTCACGGGACCGCCACAAGCCCCCTAGAGCCAATTTATGATAACGTCTGAAAAATTTCGGACGCTGAAAGTCTTCGAAGTCTCAACTTTACTTATTACTCATGTTGCATGTTTTGACACAATTAAAAATAAGCCACCGCCGCTCCCGTGCCGTAGCGGATGTCAAAAGTCAGTTTTGCCGCAATTGCACAGCGCTATGCGGTGAAGCTTACTGCAAATCCGAAGGAGCGCTGGGATGTGTTGGGGTTGCGGGCAGGGGTTCAGCAGCTTGAATTTCCCGGTTTTCTTCTTCCTTTAAAAGGATTTCACGTTCCATTACCTTTGGGCACGGACACCCAACGACCGGAATTCATTGTT